>CAUYQG010071599.1:0-10886 GCA_963574415.1 Tarsius wallacei | reverse complement strand
TATGCCTACATGTGGCTTGGGGTTTACAGATCTTAAATCTATGAGATGATGCTACATATGAGTTTTGGAAATTTTTCTTCTGTTACTTCTTCAAATATTCCTTCTCCCTCATTCTCATAAAACTTAAATTACTCATTCATTAGCTTCTTCCAATATATCCCACATATTTTTGTGTTCTTTTTTCCATTCTTTTCCTTTGTGCTTCAAAGCCTGTATATGTCCTATTGACTTGTTTATCAGTTCACCAATTCTTTTTTGTACTATATATTATCTAATCTTAAGCCAATCTACTCATCCAATTTCAGAGATTGTACTTACCATTTTAGAATTTCATTTTTTTAAAGATTTTAGTTATTTGCTTATACTATCTATTGTTTTGTCTTTATCCATCTTTTCCTCTCTTTTTCTTGAGTGCATATTAGTTATTTTAGAGCTTTTTTTTACTATGGGTCTGTTTCTGTTATATATTTTATTTCCTCAGGGACTCAACAAACTCAATATAGTCTTTTTACCTAACAGGTCTTTTAATTTTTAACAGAATGCTGGACATTGTATATACAGTATTGAAGAGGGTCTAGATGATATTATCTTCCTCCAGAGAAAGTTCATCCTTTCCCTTGCTAAAAAGCTGGAGTGGAGCCTGATCACTTTTGCTTAAGAAGGGACTTAGTAGATGCTAGTCTTGGTTGCAGTTTTGGCCTAGCTCAGTCCAGCTTTGGTTCATCCCTCTTCTTACAACAATGTGCTCTTGGGCTTTCAATTGAGGGTCAGATGTGTACACTGTGGTTCCTGTCTCTGGTAAGTCATGAACTCTAATCTTTGTCTCGTCATTACTATGAGGCTGCCAAAAGTCTCACTCTAGTTTTCAGCTGAGCTTTTTCTCCTTCCATCCTTTGCATCTGTCTTGAATAGACAACAGTCTATGTTTGAGGACTTTCAATTGTGTCACTCCAGCTGCATAAAACTGCAAAAAGTCTGCTTGTTCTCTGCCCATCAGAAGCAGTGCTCTACTCAGGCAAAGCCTGGATTTTCCACTTATTCCTCATACCCGGGGTTAGCCAATTCCCTTTGGGAGAAGTGGCTGCAGATCATTACTTTAGCGTTCTTGCCTCTGAAGTTTTATTATTTCTTTTCCTTGTTGCTTCAGCCACTATGTGATGTCTGTATGTAAACCATGTTTAGCCGGGCTCGGTGGCTCACCCTGTAATCCCACACCTTGGGAGGCTGAGGTGAGTGGATTGCTTGAGCCCGCGGGTTCGAGACCCACCCGGGCAACTTGGTGAGACCTCATCTCTACAATAAATCAAAAATTAGCCAGACGTGGTAGCATGCGCCTGTAGTTTCAGCTCCTGGAAGGCTGAGGCGGAAGGATCGCCGGAGCCCAGCAGGTGGAGGCTGCGGTGGCCGGGAGCAGCCACTGCACTCCAGTTTGGCGACAGAGTGAGACTCCAACTCAAAAAAAAAATAAAGAAGAAGTCACATGGGGATTAGGGGAGATCATTCTATATTAAATTGTTCAACCAGTGCTAATTGCCTACTCACCCTCTTCATCATTCAGATGAGGCTGTTAGTGACAATCCACTGGCTGTCAGGAAGTGGAAGCCAGGCTGAATCCCATTTAGAAATCATCTGGCATTTGGGTCATATCATCACTAGCCTCTTCTCCAGATATGCCCACTAGCTCTGAGCCATGCTTGTCCCAAAGCCATTCCCACCATCAAACGCTGGCAGATTCGGGCGTCTGTGTTTCTGAATCCTTGTATAATCTCTAAAGTCAGTCAGATTCTGATGACAAGGGACATTCCAGGCTGAAGTGGCAGCAACTTTGCCATCGAATACCAGCCTGAATGCAGTCTAGCTTTGGAGATTCACACGGATGCTGAGAGATATTCTAAGCTTTCTACCCAGACAATGACAGATTGCCGCCTGCATATATTTTCTTCCCTTTTGGCAAAGTAAATGAAGTAGATTCATTCAAAGGGAGAGAGAGAGAGAGAGAGAGAGATGTTCTCTTGGGATGCGCATTGCAAATTCAGTTCTGGGGTGAAGGAAGGAGTTAATCCTGCTGTTAACCTTTAGAAGCAGGAAAAAAAAATAGATGGGAAATAAGGTTGAGGTCTCCAGTTAGTGTTTAAAAAAAAAAAATCTGTCCGATTTAATTAAATCATCACAAGTGCCTTTTAAAGGGCTCTGTGTGGTTGTCCTGCATGGTTGGAGGAGTTTGATCCAAGAGGCAGGCAGGGCTTTGGGAGCTCGCCAGCTTCTGTCCTTTCCCAGGCAAAAAATACAAGTCAGTCCAGTAGTGCTTATCATTACGTGGACCCAGAAGGCCATGAAATGCAGAGCTGGCAATGGGGTCTTGAGGCCCAACACACTGTGGGCATTTTGCCAGGATGTCCAACACCCGCATCTCTCTCCTCTGAGCTCGCCTAGACTTTGTCTGCAGTGCTGTTGTCTCTGTACTCACTGAGGTCCTAAACTACAGCTTCCTTGTTCTCTACACACCCCACAGTACCAGGAAGACAATCAACAGGGCCTCAACTCCATTCTCTCATTCAAGAGACATCAGTTTAACGAGAAGTCTCTATAAGTAAAACATAATATTATATTCAATATATATTGTTATATATGAAATAATTGAAAGGAGGGACCCCAAGAAACTTTGAATAAACTTAGTTCACATTTTGCCTCAGCATAGCCATTTGTGCTTTGACTGACACCTTTGAATCTAGCACAGGTTAGACATAGATAAATTTCCAATAGGCAGGTTTTAGGAAGTGTTCAGACATTCTACTGCGGGCCAAGCTAGCAGCCTACCCCACCCCTGCAGCAAATCTCCATCAGATGCAAGACAAGGACAGAGCCATAGAAATGATAATAGACCACCTTTTTGCTAAGACCACCTTTTTGGAATTTGTGGATTGTAAATGTCTGACAGGTCTCTTGCTGGAAAAACTCCTTCCGTTGTCTCCTCCCATCTAGCCCACCACCCAAGGGCATGAGATGCTAATGTCTGGTGGCATCAAGATCTAAGAATCATGTAGCTACAATCAACATCAAAGACCCACAGCCCTGGACATTTCTTTTGGCCCATACCCCTCCAGGTCCGAACCCCCCTTACCCCAAAGGCCCTTAAATATACCCAGTTCTTGGCCCTTCAATGCCACATTTGCTTCTGAGTTTCGGCCCCCTTTCCATTCTGTGAAAGGTGAATAACAAACTTTACTTCTTTCTACTTTCTTCCTTTTTGCAATCTTGCGTTATTCTCATGGCACCAGCATCAGCACTGGCCCCCCTAGCCACAGTTTACCCTTTCAATAATATAGGTAAAATGAAAATAATAGCAAACATTTATGAGCCAGCCACTGTTTTAAGCACTTTACATATTTCCAAAATACAAAACAAATTAAAAAACTAAGTGCAAAACAGTGTGTGCATCATCAAGTTTATTTCCCAGACAACACTGGGTCTCCCCATTCTGAGCACATGGTTGGACTGGACTTCCTGGTCCCACTGTGCTTGAAGGGGGTCATGTGACTCATTCTGGCTAATGAGTTTTGAGCAGAAGTGATGAAATGATACCTGTCATTTGCAGGTTGTGGAATCCTCTAGGTCTCGCCTGCCCCTCGCATAGTGACTAGCAATTTTAGGGATCAGAGTGCCCTGCCAATCCATAATGGTCATGTGGCATGAATGGGAAGTCACGTTTGAGTCACTATTATTTGGGTTATTGGTCAGTACAGCCTATTCTAGTCTCTCTGATTAAACTCATATATTCATAGGTTATTTCTGAAAAGATAATTTTAGAAGTTGGCCACAGAAAGAGAACTAGAATCAGGAGTGAGAGGAATTTTGTACTTTTGTTTTTTGGTCTTACGTGTTTTGTCTACCATGTCTGTGTGTGAATCTCTTTCTCCCCTCTCCACCTCTGAATTGAAACAAATGAATGAATGAAATGTATCGAGCAGGCATTGTGTGCTAGGCATCTTGGCAAGTAATTAGGAGACAAATCTTGAAGCAATTCTATTTTCCTAGCTAAGGTTCTATCTGGCTGATCCTCCTGATTTTTCTCTGGTTATCTATATCTTGCTTAAATGGGTCCTCCCCATACCATACAACACTTCTCTTATATTCAGAGTCAGAGAGACAAAGAGAATGCAGCCAAAATCTCTCTGGCCGGATCAGAGAGGTCTCAATCAGCCCCTGCATTATGGTCACTGATGGCAAATTTGAACTGAGCTTGGGAAAGGCTATGACACTTGAGACCTCTGAGCCCAGTGCATGGATGAGCAACACTGCAGCCAGGTCACTTGAGGGGCCACTCCTGGCCATTGGACGTGAGCCTGAAGCAGGCTGTGTCCTGAAAAAGCTTCTGAATGAGCCCATGTGACAATCCTTCTTCTGGGAGATGGGCCAGGGTATCAGTTAGGGTTCACCATTCAGCCGCAGAAACCCAACTAAGGCAGCTTAACCAAATTGGGGGTTATTGTCCCTATCACAAGGCACCCATGGGAGGCCAACTGGAGGAGGTATAGCAGCTTGTGGTGTCATTGCTGTCCCAGGCTCCATGACAGGAAATCCGATCACAGCGGCTCTATTCATGCCTCCCACCAACATTCCTGGCTAGAAAAAGAGGCTAAAGGAAGCAATAAGGAGTTAACAACCATATCAGAAAAGCACAGAATTTCTCAGAAATCCAATCTGTATTGGCTGGAAGCATCCAAGCCTCATGGTTAAAAACACTGACCAGAATTTAATACTTGTGTATTCTCAGGCTAGTTACTTAATCTCTCTGGATCTTGCTTTATTCACTGATAAGAATAACAGTACTCACCTAATACAAACAGTATGGATACTAAGTTGCAAAGTGCTTAGAATCATGCCTTGTCCATACCAAGTGCAACATAAGTGTTTGCTAGATAAACACTTGACCAAACCTCTTGCAAGGGAGTCTGGGGAGGTGGGTTCTTTAGCTGGTTATATTACTATCCTGAACAAAAGTAGAGTTCTGTTAATAAGTAGGAAAGGAAGAATGATACTGGGTAGACTTTAGCAATGTCCGCCACAACCAGCAGGATGGGCATGGGCCAGAAATTGTGTCTGATATGTGAAGTAACCAAAAGAAGAAAGGGTGAGAGGGCTATCTGAATTTTTAAATCCTCAGCCTGAGGTGGGGTATAGTTGAGAAATAAAGACCAACATGTCAGTCCCAAGACTTGGTCTGAATGGAGCCTAGGAAACAGAGGTCCACCAGCTACAGGAAGATAAAAGGAATATAATACAGTAAATAATAAGAGCTCCCACTTATTGAACAGCTTCACTTGCCAAGTTCTTTATATATTTTCTTACTTAGTGTTCATCTCAACCTTGGTGGGATAGCATAATTTACAAATAAAGAAACAGGTTCAGATAAGTTCAGTAAACTTCCTAAAGTCATAAGTGGTAGCATGAGTACCAAGGTCTTGGCCCTAATCCTTCTGCCTCTCGGGTTTTCATCAACTGCCTTGAGTGTAGGACCTCTCCTCACCACTGAGAGGACTTACAGATACCAGAGATTGTCCTACATGGCACTGCATTTGTCCCCACTCAGAGATACCTGGCTGCTGGGGTATACTGGAATTCCAGCAGTCACCACCTGATGGTGTCAGAGAAGGAACCAGAATGGGGAGGGGCCTGGTTGGGGAGAGTCATGGTTGGGAGGTCGATCAGATAACCAAAGTCAAGAGTACCAGAGGCTTGGTGAAGGATGGTATGTTCTGAGGCAGTGCTAGCCAGGCCCAAGCCATGCTTTAGATCTGGGACAACACTGTAATCGCTGAGTACTGGGGGTGGGGAGAAGGGGCATTAAATTCAAAGCAAGGTTCCAGTCAGTAATGGGGAATGGGGGCTGGGAGGGGTGGGGTGGGGGCAGAGCACAGGTCCTAGGAAAGGAGCCTGGGGCAGACTCCATAGGGATCAGAGCCCTGGCTCTATCCAGCTGGGAGCTGGAGGACAAAAGGAAGCTTTCAGGAGGGACGCACACTCACAGGGTGTCAAAACATCACACAATCATCAGGGCAGGTGGGGGCACCCAAGCAGGTAACTGTGCTGGACTAGGAGCCCGGAGCCCCCTGCTGTGCCAGGATCACTGATCTACTAACTGCTGGACCATGGAGGGGTTGGGTGTCCCAGGAGGTTCCAGGGGTGGGGCCGAGACAGCCAGGCTATGCAAGGGCCTTTAGGCTTAGCAGCAATTCTTCAACTCCTAAGGGAGCATTTCCATATTTTAACAACCAGCATCTCTGGTTAAATGTCAGCCCTGCACTTACCAGCTAAATTCCAGACACCCTCCCCAACCACAGTGGGTGTTCATTACCAAAGGGCTCTGTCTTGCTCAGGATGACTCAGGACGTAGGAAGGCTTCACTAACTGCAGGTACAGGCTCTCAATGCTCACAGACCAAGAGGCAGGACTAACCCATTTCCCCTTGTCCTTTCTTGCAATTTTTCAGTCTAGTAAGGGGAGAACAGGAGTTATCTGCTTTCTCTTTTCTTCTTTGAGATATTTGTGGGGATCAGGCTGGTGTTAGGGGGTGTCTCATTGGTGCCCAGTCCTGTCTGAGGCACAGGTGAGTTCCAGAGCCCCTGACTTCCTGCAACAGGTAGCCAGAAGTTACACCAAGCATCCTCTGCTAATCGATCTATTCTTTTAGGCAGAGGGATTTTTTTTTTCACAAATACCCAATCCTGCCTCTACCCTGTCACCCTCATCTCCACCCCCACAAGCTACTTTCTACCAACAATTTCAAAATTGATCTTTGAAATGACTCCTCACTTAAATCAGCTTCTGAGTTTTAAAGGGTAAGAAAATGTCTCTTACTCATTTAGACTAAAATAATGCACCCATTAACCATGTTAGAGACACGCAAAGTCTACTGCCTTAAAATTATCCATTAGCCTCATTTCGGGCTCTCCCACCTGCCAGCCTTCCTCCACACTGCAGCAAGTTCTAAATCTCAGATATCATCTTGACGTTTTCCTCCTCCAAAGACTAACTTTTAAAATCTCTCCATCACCTTAAGGGTAAAATTCAAATTCCTGAGCCTGTGATCTAACATAGGCCTTCCCTGTCACTCCCTCACTCACTCCTGACCTCAGAGCTTCGGGCTTTAGCTGTTCCAGACATGTCACAACTTTAGCCCTGATACTCTGTCCCTTTCACCTGGAGAGACGTTATCCAATCTCCACCTGTCAAGACCTAGCTGTCCTTCAAAGGAGGGACTTACATTTGACCTTCTCAAAGCAGTTTTTCCAAATCCTTCTGGCTTAGAGGGCGCCCCTCCCTGGGCTCTCCCATTGCACCTGGTGGTGCTCGTCTGTTACAGCAGCCCTGCTTGTCTCTCCTGTGCCCACCAAACACTTTATTTCCACCTATGTCTACTCTTTGTTATTCCTTCAACACAACTTGCTGCACCGTGGTTTTGTGCCCCTGTGTATGCCTATTCCTGGTCTATATTTTCTCCCCTTATCTGTCCAAACAACTCAAGCATCCTCCTACAGCAGTGCTTCTCAACCTCACCTGAATGCACAGTCAATCAACTGGGGTGCATTTGAAAGCTGATGCCCAGGTTTCAGCCCACAGCAACTAAACGGGAATGCCTGGGCATGGGATCCAGGCATTAGTGCTTGTAAATGTTCACAAGTGATTCCAACGTGCTGCCAAGGTCGAGAACACCTGTTTGGAATCACCTCCTTCATTCTGGTTAATTATTATTTGCATCCCTGGAGTTTAGCACTGTGCCTGTAACTACCTAAGTATTTGTTGAATGAATGAATAAACGAATGGATGAAAACACGAAAAGAAGGAACGGTGAAGAATTAATGGATGGTGTGTTAATCAGGGATAACTGTAGGCCACCTTCCACCTCTAGACTTACTCCTGAAGGGGAGATATTGGCCCCACACCTCTAGCAGTGCTGAGCGAATATTTGTAGATTTGTTGAGCAGTGGCCTCACTAAGTTGCCAGGCTATCTACCAAGAGCAGTAGTTTTCCAGCTTTTCTCACAAGACACTCAGTTTTGACCTAGACTAAAATGGAACACTGGCGAAAATGAAGTGCTAAAAGTGGATCTTCTCCTAATTTGCAGGAGAGCTCAGAATTTTTTCTGTTTTAAGGTTTCCTTCCAAAATTTTGCCTCCCTGCTACTGAATTTTTGCGAGTATGCATTGATTATTCCATGTGACTAAGCACAAAAGCAAACCAATAAAGGAAATCTCTAAGATATGATTAAAAAATAACTTCTGGAGAATGTTTCTTCTGGTTAAATTGATTTCCTTTTCTCACCTCCTTCCTCCCTTTTCTCTGTCTCTCCCTCCCTCCTTCCTTCCTTTCTGCCTTTCTTCTTTCCACAAATATTTAGCATATGCTAGGTGACAGACACTAGGATTAATGGCACAATACAGACAGGTCTATTTCCACATGAAATTAACTGTGAATATTTGAATATTCCATGATTTCTACAAGGTACTTTTGACTTCTAGAAACTCCACCTCCTCCACAACGTTAAGAACCTCTGACGCATTAAAATTTCACAGCCAGAGATCATTGAAGACTACCAGTTTAAGTGGCTTGTGGTTGGTGATGAGTCCAGCCGGAGAAAGCAGGACCAGCTAGGCTGGCCTTGGAATTCCTTCTCACGACCCTACTTTATCTTTGGGGACCAGCAGTGGCATGCAGTGAGGATCCTGCCAGCCTCCACAGTCAGGCTCAGCCTTACCCATTTGCTGTTGGGCCTCTCAATTCCCAGGTCTTACTGGGTTCTGTGCTGTTGGGCCTTCTATCGTCATACCAGCAGGACCTCTGAGAGTTTCTGTCTCCCCATCTATACACATCTTGTTGTGAAAGGACCCATAGATTTCAAGAGTTTCAAAGGGTTATGATCTGAGTGTGTCCCTCCCAAATTCATATGTTGAAATCCTATACCCCAATGTGATAGTATTAGGAGATGAGAATTTGGGGAGGTGATTAGGTCATGAGGACAGGGCCCCCATGAATGGGATTAGTGCTAACCTTATATTAGTGTCCTTATTTGCAGCTCCAGAGAGCTATCTACCCCTTTCCCCCTGTGAAGACATAGTGAGACGATGCCATCAATGAACCAGGAAACGAGTCCTCACCAAACACCAAATCTGCCAGTGCTTTGATCTTAGACTTCCCAGTCTCCAGAACTGTGAGGAAAAAAAATTTTTTTTCTGTTGTTTCTAAGCCAACCCAGTTTATGACATTTTGTTATGCCAGCCCAAACATACTGAGACACAATGATAATTCTTCTATGAAAGTAGGAAATAAAGAACATAGAAAACAAACTCAAAGAAACCATGAAGCAATCAAGTGAGCTGGACAGACTCCCCAGTGGGGAAATCCTTCCTAAACCCAGATGTCTTAACTACCTGGAGTTTCAGCAGAGGTAGTGCAGTACTCACTCTAACTGGGGAGGTGGGGGGTGGGAAGGTCAAGTCTCTCCCAAGCCCGCCTTCCATCCTAATTTGGGCCCTGGCTTGCTCTTCTGGTCTTAGAAGTCCAAGCACTTCTGTGCAGCTGCTCTCCTGTTCACAGTGTCTCTGTCCCTAAAGTTCACACAGATTTGCCTTCAAAGAGCCCTGTCCGGGGCTTTAGGCTTACCTTTGCAAAGCCTCCTTTATGCCACCTGAGATCTGTGTGACGTGGCTTCCAGGCCTCAATTTTTTTCTCTTCTTGAAACATTCCGCCAATGTGTTTGGTTTGTCTGAACTATTTATTGGTCTGTTTCCAAACTCTAGCCTTAAACAAAGCCAGCCTTTCTAACCCGTGGACCTTACTGACCCTGGGCTTTCCTTCCAGATCTGAGGGACTATTCATAATGTAAGCCATCAAGCTCTGGGGAGATTCACTCCTGATCTCTAAGTCTGGACTTCATTGCACTTCACCTGGCAAGTTTCTGTGTTGTGCACAAATACCACTTTTAACATACAACTTCAATACAAAGCAGGAAGAAAAGGTCTACTTTCTGATCACACTATGGTCAAGTCACTCTTGGAAGATTCATCATTCAACTGGAGGTAGGAGTGGAATTTTCCAGAGGCCACATAATTGTATTCTTATAGACTATGGTATTTTAAACATTAATACTCTGTAATAAAAGAAACTAGAAGAAATTTGGATTAATCAAAAGGCCAGAGCTGGAAGAGAGGATACATTATGGAGATTGATGGCTTGGGTTAGATAATCACAGAGAGATATGCATTCGCTTGAGAAAGTAATTTTTAAACTCTGGCCCTAAAACTCTAGAGTCCCAGGGGAATACTGCAAGTCTACAAGGATTCTATAAAAGTTCGGTCCAGAAATTTTATATATTTAACTGTTTGAAAAATCTAATAAAAACTTACATATTCACAGGTTACATATCCAAAAATTTACTATTATTGGAGATCACTGTGCTTCAATTTTCTTGCTAACTGACTGAATTTATAGTAAATATCATAAATGTGAACATACAAGTTTACCTGTGCTAAATATATTTAGTGTAGGATATTGATATATGGGTTTTTTGGGGGGTTTTTTTTGTTTTTTGTTTTTTTTTGAGTTGGTGTCTCACTCCGTCTCCCAGACTGGAGTGCAGTGGCCGCTTCCGGCCACCACAGCCTCGACCTGCTGGGCTCCGGCGATCCTTCCACCTCAGCCTTCCAAGTAGCTGGAACTACAGGCGCGCGCTACCACGCCTGGCTAATTTTTTTGATTTATTGTAGAGATGAGGTTTCGCCTGCCCAGGCGGGTCTCGAACCCGCAGGTTCAGGCAATCCACTCACCTCAGCCTCCCAAGGCGCGGAATTACAGGCTGAGCCACCGAGCCTGGCTGATATATGGTTTT
>CAUYQG010071598.1:0-14833 GCA_963574415.1 Tarsius wallacei | reverse complement strand
TACTCAGCAAACCTGTCCTTCAAAAATGAAGGAGGTAAAGACTTTCTCAGATAAATACAAGCTGAGGAAGTTTATCACCACTAGACCTGCTTTACAAGAAATGCTAAAAGGAGTTCAAGTTGAAATGAAAGGATGCTAAACAACAACAAAAGAGCATAATAGGAGGTGGGGGGGGGATAAGAAGAGCATAATAAATTAGGAAACTTTTTGGTAAAGATAAATATGCAGACAAAACAGAATACTATCTTACTGTAAAGGTGGTGGGTAAATTGCCTTTCATTCTACAATAAAAGTTAAAAGACAGAAGTATTAAAAACAACTATAAATTATGTTAATGGATATGTAATATAAATAGGTATCAACTGGGACATCGATAACATATAATGTGGGGGGAAAAGAGGGAAAATGGGAGAATTCTTTTATGCAAGTAAAGTTAAGTCGCCATCAACTTATAATAGACTGTTATAAGATATTTCATGCATACCTCTTGGTAACCACCAAGAAAATACTTATAGAAGTTATAAAAAAGAAAAAGAGAAAGTAATAAAAATCTATTGCTATAACAACCAAAAAGAAACAACAAAGAAAAAGGCAAGGGAGAAATAGAGGGATGAAAGAATAAGACAGATAGGAAACAGTTAACAAAATGGCAATAGTAAACCCTTCCCTATCAATACTTTAAATGTAAATGAGCTAACCTCCTCAATAAAAAGATACCGAGTGACTAAATGGATTAAAAAACAAGATCAAACTCTGTGCTGTCTACAAGAAGCTTACTTTAGATCCAAGGACACACCTAGGAATGGAAAAAGATATTCTACATAAATGCCAACCAAAAGAAAGCAGGAATGGTTAATACTTAAATCAACAACATAGACTTTAAATGAAAAACTATCTCAAGAAACAAAGAAGGTCATTACATGATGATAAAAAGGGCCATTTCAACAGGTAGATATAACAATTATAAATATATATACACCTAACATAAGCACACCTAAGTAAATAAAACAAATATTAACAGATCTGAAAGGAGAAATTGATAGCAATACAGTAATAGAAGATGTCAGTACCCTACTTTCAATAATGCATAGAAAATCTAGATAGAAAATCAATAAAGGAGAAGCAGACTTGAACAATGCTATAGAACAAATGAACCTAGCAGACATATACACAACTTTCCACCAAAATAGTAAAAGAGCACACATTTTTCTCAAGTGCACATGGAACATTCTCCAGGATAGATCACATGTTAGGTCACAAAACAAATCTTAAATTTAAGAAGATTGAAATCATCCCAAGTATCTTTTCTAACCACAATGGAATGAAACTAGAAATCAGTAATAGCAAGAAAATGGGGAAAATTGTTTGTGAATTTGTTAATGAATTTGCAATTTGGCAGGACCTGGTCAAGATAGCTCATTTCTGCTCCACATAGTATCTGTCAGCTGGGGCAGCTCAGTGGGGTTGTAGGACTTCACGGAGAGTCTCATTTTCATGATGACTCACTCACATGGCCTACAAGTTGATGTGGCTGTCAGTTTTTCTCGATGTGAGCCTCTCCATGGAAAGCTTGGGTTTCCTTGCTGCAGAGTGGCTAAGTTCCAAGAACAAATGCCCCAAGAGAACTAGAAGGAAGCTCTATTCCTTTTTATGACCTAACCTCAGAAGTCACACAGCATCACTTCACTGTAGCCACAAATCCACCCAGATTTCAGGGAAGGGAGCATTAAATCCTACCTCTCTATGAAAGGAGTATCAAAGTGACATTGTAAGGAGTCTCATACAGGTATTGTTGCATTGGTTCCTGGAAAATATGATTACCTACCCCCAGGTAAATTCACATCAACTCTTTTCTCCACTATCTCCTTATATCTCACTACCAGTTAGGAAGCTTCATGGTGTTCACTCATGCATGCTGTGGTTGCCCACATCTGCCACTGTAAGCAGTGATGCACAGTGTCCAGAATAAAAGCACTATAAAGCTGGAAATTCCTAACCTTGGCTAAGTACTGATCTGGATTATTATTTTCTTTTTACAAATGAGGAAACTGAATCCTGGAGGGAGGAAAAGTCAGTTTTCTTAATGTAATACAGTAAAATTAGGATTGGACTTCGAATTTCTTAGTTTCTTAACTAGTGTTTTTATCTTTTCCTGATAGTTTGTACTTAATTTTAGCTGGTCATTGTAATCACTCATATAATCTGTGTGTGTTTGTGTGTATACATACACATGTATGTATATATTCATATATACATATACATACATGCATATATACACACATGTATACGCATACACACACACACTCTGGCAGATTGAGTGCTTGCCTTTTTGGGTAGAAGCTCAGCAGCACTGAAGGGCTTGACAGCTAGAGAAGCCAGTTTCAGGAGTTAGAGAACAGAGTTCAAGGGAAAGAACAAGGAAAATTAGCGTTTCCATAACCAAGCAATTCCTCACTGGGAGGCTTTGCGTTTCACGTGGTATAGGGACAGTTACTTTGGTTGGGGGCTGCAGCTTTGGTATTGATGAACAGTGTGCTAGCCCTGGCTTTATGCTGGGCCATCCGCCATTAGGGTCCCCATTTGCACGGCCACCCTATGTCTCAGGGTACTATGTGGTCTTTCAGTGTTAACATTCTAGGTCCTGAGGGCAGGCTTAGAGGTGAACAAAATCAATACAGTTCCCCCATTCTGTTGGAGCATACTTCTAGCAAGGAGACTAACATTGAAAATATAATGATAAAATTGATCAGTCATGATTGAGATGAGCAGTAGAGGGGAAAAGTGCATATAACTATAAGACCTTACCACAGGGGCCTGAGCTTGTAAGGGGCTCAGAGATGTGGGCTTGATTTTCTCTTTGACGGATAAAAGGACGTGTACTAGGTGAACTAGGTGGAGGAAATTGGGGATCCACTTGTGGGGAGACACTGGGGAGGGAGGTTGTAAAGCCAGTCTGAGGGATGGTTGGCATAAGAGAGCCAGTGTGACAGAGGTAAGGGGGGCAGGGGTGAGATCTCACAGGCTGCGTGTCACAGAATAGATACAGGTCACGTCCTGTTCATCAGTTCTCATCTCTTTCCACCCTGCATCCCACATGAAGTCAGACCCTCTCTCTTTCTGTGAGATGGGAAAAGCACATAAAAGGAGGGGACTGTATCCCAGGGACCACTATGGGTTTTATAAGGCCTGAAGCTTGTATAGTAGGAGAGGAGGTCTTAAGGGAAAAATGGAAATTATGCAAACAAAGTTAGGTGCACAGCCTCAGCAGGGGCCATGTCAGGGAGGGACCTCCAAGCTTAAGTTTCATTAGCTTGGTGGGGAAGCCGCCTTTGACCCTCCCTCTGTCCTAAAGATTATAAAACCATCCTTTCATCTTGCCTAAGACACGCGTGCAGTCCTTACACCCATTTCTTCCTGTTTTCTCCTTGGTTGAGATGGCAAATAAAGCATAACTGTCTTATATTGAAATCTCCTGGAAATTGGCTCTCTCCTTGACACCAACAGTGTCCAAAATAACATGGGAATTTCCTCTTTTTGCCCAAGACTTCCATGATATTTTCCCTGATAATCAAGGAAGGGAATGTTGGCTGAGGCACTTCTTTTGGAAATGTGGCACAGGAATATGAATTTCCATAGGCAAAATTACTCTGTCTGATCGAGTCTAGACTGTCCTTTGGCCAGCAAGTTTGCTGGCGCCCACGCTGGCGCTCTGAGATGCTGCCTGAATTCACTCTGTGGGAGAGGAGCAAATCACCTGGAACTGTGTTTTGGGGGAGGAGGAAAAAACTCATAAACATGAGCCGTGACGATGAAGAAGTTTAATAATGAATAAATTACAGCTAAAAAATGGCAACAGACTTGTGTCCCACTGAAATGATCAAAGCCTGTAACAGTAGTGAAGCGTCTCTGTCATCTAGAACTTGGGGAGGCTGCTGTCCATAGTTCAGAAACATTAGGGAGGTGGAGACCAGATTGTGGGGAAGATTGACGGGCTCTCTATGTACCATAGAAGAAAGCTCTAACGCCTCCCAAAAAACTGTTCCTGATTTCCTGGCCAATCCCACCAGATAGGCCCACGCTCAGGCACATCCAGCAAGCTCTCTGGAAATATGTCGGTTTTGGCATGCCAAGCATTGGCCCCAGCACTGGGTGGGGCTTTGACTGTTAAGGCCCAGTCTTGGCTAGAGAAAATGCACTGTGTCCCTGTTAACTTCTGGCTGCCCCACCAAGAAACTGGCAAGAATCCCCTCTGCTCTGTTGTGGTTAGTGCCCTCAGCCTAATGGTCTAATTGCATTTGACTTTTCCCTTTGGGAATAAAATTCAATATAATCCCATTGCTCAGGCAGAACCTATCTCGAATATAGATTTTTCTGCCTCCCCAGGAGAGCAAATGGGGGAGATGACCAGATTACAACTTGAGAGTTCTTTACTCAGCAGGATTGTTGTTCATCTGAGAGCACCTAAAAGATATTCTCAGTCAAGAATACCTACCATGTAGCCTTCTTGAAAACATAACTTGAAGGGGCGCTTCAGTAGAGTAGGAAATGAATCAAATAAGGAACACGCTCGTGAAATCAGAGCCACAGTGGACGTGGGCTTCCTTGGAACCTTGGGAAGGATCCTCTCTACGCTGGGGAGCTGGCTCCCCGGAAATGGGGGTAGAGGGTTGAAGGCCTCAGGGGATGAATTCCCACTGATTTGCAAGAAGGGAATGAGCTGTTGTTTACTTACTTGCCTTGAAATCCTGTCCCAATCTTCCTTGGTGTCTCTTTCACAGACCATTTTTGAAAGGAATTGCCGTTCGGAAGACTGTGCTGCTGACCTGCAGCTTCGGGGTAAACTGTTGCTGTCCAGGTACGTCAATGTTCCTTATACAACAGTGTTCTGAGAAACTCGTTTTTCTTGACTCTGGGCCCAAAACCTTCATGTGCAGATTTCCCCACTGAAGAAGGTAAACAGAGTTAGTGGGTTACTGTGATATTTTGTGGTTTTAGAAAATGTATATTATTAAATAATTTTAACAACAGCTATTATTTTGGGGGGATTGTTTGGGTTTGGTTTTGTTTGCAATTCTACATATCTCACAATTTCACGTCTATCTCTAATTTCTATTGAGTATTTGTGTGAGGGGGCTATTTTATGTTTACTCATTACATTAAGTTGAATCATATGAAATTGCCCATATTTGACCTTTGGGACAATTTCAGATGATTCAACCTATTATTATATAAAGGTTCTTTTTAACCTTCTTTACCTTAATAATGGCATCTGCTTCAGCAACGAGTCATGTTTCTGTGGCAGGCCGGAGGCGAAGGAGAGAGTCAGGTTGTCCTGATCCAAGTGAACAGACGGTCTCTTTATTATTTCAGGGTTTCCTCCCACACTGCATAAGCCCCCAAGGCTAAAGGTGAACCGAACAGAGCCCTTCTGTTTCCTCTTTGCCAACCTTTTATTTTAGACTCTTTTAGGATGAAGGTGCTGGTCCTGAATCACTTAGCCACATTTCAGAGAAGCTTCCTTTTGAAACAATTCTGTCTGAAAAACTGTTTTAGCCTTGGGGTCAGAAAAACCCTTCCATAATATTTGTTACCTTTTCTCAAAAATGGTAATCAGTTTTGTTAGTTTTTTTTTTTTTAATTGTTTGTTTTCAATTTGAAACTAGTTCTCGGTGTGAAACTAGTTATTTTTCAAAATGCCATAGTGTGCCCCTTACTTATAGTTGTGAGAATTAAGTGTGGATGGAATGAAAGAAATATCCCATCATGAACCAATAACTACACTAGGACACTTTTACTTATGATGATAATTAATCTTTTCTTCATGAGAGGGAAGTAATACTAAGATTCTTTTTCTTCTGTTTGAGTTTCTTGGAAGAAGGTGATGTAACACCCTCTCACACACACAAATACTCCTCCAAACCCCTTAAATATTAATTAGCATTACTTTTGCTTGGAGCTTGAGTGGTAGATTAAAGTAGCTCATGTTTTGCCAAGCTTAGAAAATTACTTAAAACTCATGGAGTGTTATTGGAATTGTTTAACAATGATAAGAAGAGCCTCCTGGGATTATTATAGAAACCAATTCTAAAGATTTATAAATTTTCAGCTTATTTACTTTAATTGTTAATAGATCTTTCAAAAAGTGTTTCAGGGAAAAAGTAACAAGAAACAAAAATATATGGATTTGTTTTATCTTGAGGCAGACTGTAAATGCTGGAAATTTATTTTGGATCATAGAAAACTTCATGTGGTGGGAGAATGTTGACTTACTCCAAGGTTAAATATTAAGTTAGGAAAGTCCTAATGTTCTTGCCACCCATTAGTGGATGATCAAGTCCATCTCTATTGAATTGTGCTTTTTGTATATTAAGATATAAAATTCAAGGCTCAATGAAGCATCTTGTGGCTAAAGCTGCCTCCACTGCTCCAATCAGGCCTTTAAGAGTGTGGCCAGAACCAGTTATGTTCTGTGGGCCTTAATAATGCTAGAACAACAAGTGTGGTGGCCAAGGCCCGTATCAGCTAGCTATTGCCCAAATAATACTGTATAACAAATCACTCCCAATTTCAGTGGTGTAAAACAGCGATCATTTATTCTCATGGATCTACAGGTTAGCTGCAGAGGGTAGGTTATAGGCTTGGGTGGCACAGGTCAGCTCTACTCTGTGTGTTTTTCTCTGTTGCCCTGGAACCAGTGGGCTAACCTGGACATATTCTTCTCATGGTATGACAAAGGTATGCGAGGGCAAGCAGAAATGTACAATGACTCTTAAGGCATGGGCTTAAAACTGGCGCACTATTCCTTTGGCCTTATTCTGTTGGCCATAGCAAGTCACATGGCCAAATCCAAAGTCAAGGGATGGAAAATATTTTCTGCCCCTTAGTGAGAAGAATTATAAAGTCAGACAGCAAAGGACATGAGCATAGGGAATGGGTGCCAACAATACAGTCTACTATGCAGTGTGAAGAGCAGGGTTGCCCTGTCTCTTGTTCTGATGCCTTACAGTTGTCAGTGTTATTTCAACATTTCTTGAAATTCCATTTTGCTAGAACTTGGACATGAGACCTGGAGACTGAGTGAGGAGATTTTCTGAACCTCAGGGGCAGCATTCTTGGTTCAATGCTCTGAGCCTCTCCTTAGGATGAGTTATTTCTTAGGAGGACCCTGGGCTCTAAAAAGAGCCTTTTGGCTGGATCCTTCATTAAAGAAATCTTCACTGTACTTTTGGGCCCATAAGCTGTTCCTACAGGAGCCATCAGAGATATGTTCATTGGTACTTGGATAAGCAGAGAAATAAAACCAAACCGTTTGTATTGGATTTCTCCAGACCTTTGAGTGTTCACTTTTCATAGTCAGTCATAATATGGAGTGAAGTCACAGTCAGTAAGCTGGTTGTGAAGACAGGATCTGAATTTGGGTGACAGAGGCTTAGTGTCTTGAACCAGAAGTGAGCTGCTTTGGTTATCATTTAGCTCTCTTGATTCATTATTGCCTGGGATGGGATGTACCTTCTTCATTGCTCAAGCCAGGCAAGTACTGGATGCCAGGCTGAGGACGTGGCACCACCTGGTGAGTGCTGCAAGAGAGTTGGGTGGGTTGTTACAGGGCTGTAGAGCAGGTTCTAAGAGGCGGTATTAAGGGGAGTGAGGAAGACTCCGGCACTCTGGATGGAGCAAACACATGAGCAGAGGTATGGTGAGCAGGACTCCCATGAAGATCTTTAGGTGTCTGGAGTGAAGGAGGTGGTCAGGAGAATGAGAGAAACTAAATTGTGACACATCTGTGAGTTTGGACTTCACCTGGAAGCCAATGGGAGTATAGCCAAATCATAGCATAAGTGCATTTAACCTAACAAGAATGCAGGCAGGCAAACTCAAGGAGCTGGGGATGAGGTGATATGGGTCATTCAGTCCTTTGCTCTGCTCAGTGAAAGTATGAATACATTCTAGCTTGAGTTTTGCATCTTTTCCTCTCTCCATCCATCTCAGATCCTGCTGCCCTACCTCAGGGAAAGCCACCATTCGTCTCAATACAAGAGTCACCTTGGTAGGGTTGGACTTAGGAGAGATGTGCTGATCTCAACCATGGTGCCCCCCCATCCTCACAAGGGCAATTTAGACACAATGTTTGCCTCCCACGCTGTCTTTAGAACCTAGCTCTAGTGTTAGTTGTGGTCTAACTCTATGAAAAGTTGAAGAAGCATAGGGATCAAGAGAAAGATTCCTCTGACGACTGTGTAGACAGTTGGTGCAAGGTGATGTTGCTGGAGGCAGCTGAATACCCACCAGACTGAGGAGCTTTTATCTTAAGACGGCAGAGGGAAAGACATCAAAGTGTTTGGGTTACCCAGAGTGGCCAGCGATCAAGTCAGCAAATGCTACCTGTGCCTAGGACTCACGGATCTTATTTTTCTCTCCAGAGAGCATGAATTCTGGCAGTCCTGTGATTTCTTAAAACCACCCATCAACTCTTCAATTAAAAGTCCGTGCTCTGGCCAGGCTCAGTGGCTCAGCCTGTAATTCCAGCACTTTGGGAGGCCAAGGTGAGTGGATTGCCTGAGCCCGCGGGTTCGAGACCACTCGGGCAACTTGGTGAGACCTAGTCTCTACAATAAATAAATAAATAAATAAATAAATAAATAAATAAATAAATAAATAATCCGGGCAACTTGGTGAGACCTAGTCTCTACAATAAATAAACAAACAAATAAATAAATAAATAAATAAATAAATAAATAAATAAATAATCCGGGCATAGTAGCATGTTCCTGTAGTTCCAGCTACTTGGAAGACTGAGGCAGAAGGATTGCCAGAGCCCAGCAAGTCAAGGCTGCCGTGGCCGGGAGTGTGCCACTGCACTCTAGTTTGGGCGACAGAGTGAGACTCAAACTCAAAAAAAAAAAAAAAAAAGGTCCATGCTCTTTAATGGGCTTGAATTCAGTTCCAAAACATGCCATTATCAAAATGCCCAGGAATAGGGATGAAGCTGGTTAAAAAGTTTCTATTAAACAGGGCTGGAAATTCCAATTGTAAAAGGATGTGACTATGTTTTGTCTTTCTGAATCCTTATAGTTTCTAAGAAAGCATCATATGTGATTATGATAAAGAAAAAGAAAAATAGACTATGGCAGTTGAGCTAAAAAAAAAAGATTTTTTTATTTAAATGCATCTCATCGGAGTTTAGTAGAACATTTCAGTGCCTCCTGGCTAGCAGTTCCAATAAAAAGAAAATTTATTTATTTATTTAAAAGATGTGGGGTACAATTCAGGATTAGGTATACAAATGGTCATTGTACAGGTAAAGTTTGAGCCTGACTTTGGTCCCCACTTTGCCTGATTTGAGATCAGGTACCCTTATTGATGAAGTGTGTCCTCCTCCCCACCGGGCAGTGTCCTACTATTGTCAATCCCTTTCTTATAGTATTATTGTGATACTTATTCAGGGTCTGCTCATGGGTGAGAACATGTGGAGAACTTTTTTTTTTTTTTTTGAGTTGGAGTCTTGCTCTTTGCCCAGGCTGGAGTGCAGTGGCACACTCATGGTCACCCCAGCTTCGACCTGCTGGGCTCTGTCGATCCTTCTAGATCACCCTTCCAAGTAGCTGGAACTACAGGGACACGCTATCATGCCCAGCTAATTTTTTGTTTATTGTAGAGATGAGGTCTCTCCAAGTTGCCTGGGCTGGTCTCGAACCTGTGGGTTCAGGCAATCCACTTGCCTAAGCCTCCCAAAGTACAGGAAATACAGGCTAAGCCACCGAGCCCAGCCCGTGTGGAGAACTTCTAAGGGAAGTGAAAAGATGCAGCAGATGTTTGGGAAGCTGGAACCATCTAGTGGCAACATATCATCATCCTCTGGTTGTAGCCTTCAGAATGCTGTTATCAGAGGACTGGCGTGGGGGTGAAGTGAATTTCCCAGAACTGTTGGCTGACGGGGAGATTGGTAGATCCATCTATGAAGACCAGCCTTCCAGAGGAGGATCACCTCACCCAGAAAGCTGTTCAGAGTCTGAAACAAATTGTTCTCTTTCTCAAAAGTGGTCAGAATCATCAACTGGCACAGCGTAGGGTAGAAGTGAAGGTTGTCTTGTTTTATGAAGGCAAAGAGATCCTTGTTTAGTGAACACCTACCAAGCTCTGAATTCCCTACAGAGTTCTCAGTGTATACATAGAAGCACTATAATATCTTACAAGCCACATAACCTCGGGCAAGTTGCTTAACATCTCTGTGTCTCTGTTTCCTCCACTATAAAATAGAGGAAATAACAGCAGCAGCATCAGATGTTACATCCCAAATGTAACATCGTTAGGAAGCTGTATTGAATGTTTAATGAATTAATACATATTTAAGTGCTTCTGAAAGTGCTTGGCATATACGCAAGCCCTCAGTAGGCGAGAGTTAGCATTATTATATCACTTATTTCTCTCAACAACATTGAGAAGTAAATATTATTGCACTCTTTATAGAGGCTCCTGAAGGCTAGGTTACTTGCTTAAGGCTCATGCTGTGGGGGAAAACTAAAGCGGGGAACGTCTGATTCTGTATCCTGCTCTCTTCCTGTACATTGCCTTCAGTTACTGCTGAGTTTGGCTACCAGCTGGCTCTGGACCAGAAGTACCAAGGCTGGGAACTTTGAGGGAAAAGTCTTTCTCTATATGAAAGTCCCAGTTCAGAGAGAAATTGGATGGGTAAGACATCCACAAAGATGGCTTCCATCCTCCCCGCCTGGTCTCACTATGTGCAGTCTGACCCGTAGGCTCTATTCAATAGCTTTTCCCTCTGGAGACACAAACCACCTGTCCTGTTGGGTCAATGGCAGTTCTGCATTGAGTCAGCACATTCGTTATCCATGTAGGTTGAATTTTCTCTCTCTGTAGGGCCTCGGATTTGACCATAAGCTTCTGGCTGGCATGTCAGCAGTTTCCTCAAGTGTAGCATCATCACTATTATTATTATTATTTATTATTATTTTATGAGGGAAGGTGAGTGGGAACTTATGAGAAACCTGGACGTTTTTGCCCTTGTCAGATCATTAGCCATGGTGTTTTTTTTTCTTCACTGTCTGCTCTAGCTCTGGAAAAAAAAATGCAAAAGAAGTATGTTGATTGGGAGCAGCTGGCTTTTGTGGTTGCTCTTTCTAGAATCCCTGGATACAGAAATAGTTTTCTCAATGGTATGTTCTTGAATGCAAAATGCTCAAGTGGATGGAACTTTCTGAATAAGAGTTGAAGAATTGCTCATCCTCACTGTCCTCTCTCAAGAACAAGTACTTGCCCTTGCTCCGATGTGGTTTTTCTCAGAGAAGGCTGCAGATACCTCTGCTCACATTTCAGGAACACATCAAGGATGAGTGGACATGTGGGAGGGCCTTTTCTGGGAGTTGCCTGGCAGAGGGTGGGATTTAGGCACCAGGGAAGGTGATCGGTATTTTAAGGCAAGCAAAGGGACATTGACACTGAAAGAGCTATTGAAGGGTGAAATGCCCTTCAGAGTGCACGCTTCTGCTCACCTGACAAGATATGATACAGTGTTTCTATATCCACTTATTTAATAAATATTGAGGAAGTACATACAATGGCTATGCCAGGCCTGGTGAAATTCACAGGGACACACTGCTACATCACGATGCTCTTGTGATGAAAGGGAGATACATGTGAAACAAGTAATTATAATTCACTATGATCATGATAACGATGGGAATAGGAAAGAGTCCCTAGAAATAGGGGAGGAAGCATTCCATATGGTCTGAGGTTAAGTTCTCTTAAAAGTAGACCCTGAGATAAGGACTGGAGTGCAGATAATTTCTGTGAGAAGTGGAGAAAAGGAGTAAGCAAGTATACATAGCACCAGTGTACCAGTTACTTACTGCTGTGTAACAAATCACCCCAGAACTTTATGCCTTAAGACAACCACCGTTTGTTTCACTCCTGATTCTGTGGGTTGGCTGTTTGTGCTGGGCTCCACTGTTGGGGTCTTCTGATCTCAGTTGGGCTCCCTTATGCTTCTGCAGGCAACTTCAGGTTGGCTTGGTGCCTGTTTCTGGCCATCAGCTTGTTGACTGGGTTTCATCCCCTTTCTGCCACATCATCACTCATCCTCTAGCAGGCTAGCCCAGGTCTACTCCTATAGTATGGCAGGGATCCAAAAAAGAGAACAGGAGTGTGCACAAGGCCTCATGAGGCCTGATTTTAGAACTTGTTTATTATCACTTTTGCCACATTCTCTTGGCCGAAGCAGAGTCACAGGATCAACCAGATTCAAGGGCATGGAAGTAAACTCTACTGCCTGATGGGTGAAGTCTGGCAAGGGGTTTGAATGCAGAGAGGCTGTCAATCAGTGCATCATACCTAGCTACCAAGGGACGGACTGGTGTTTCATCCTTCAGAGAAAGGCTAGGGAGTGATGGGAAATGCACCCCTCAGAATGACTTGAGCTGGGATGTTTGTGTACTGATGCCTGATAGTCACTGGTTGAGGCCAACCCTGGGTAGGGGACAGTTAATTTCCTGGCACTTGCAGCCTTGTCTAGTTATAGAAAAGACCCTCAGATACAAAGACGCAGATACTGGCAACTGGAAGTTGGCAAGAGCATTGGAAACAGTCTAGGGGAGAATGGCAGGGACACAGACAATGTCTCCTATACCCGCTTTCTCAAAGACTCTTAGTTGATGAGTTTATTCTGAAATTCCAGCATGAGTGTCATCTCATCTTTCAATATGGAGGCTTCTTCCCATTAACTTCCTGAGAATTCTTTTATTCCGTATTTTGCCAGACAGTCAACATTCTCTATTACTATGGTGACTGTTTTCTACTGCATTTGTGTGCATCTTATTTCTTTCCCTTCTCTACCAAGCACAACAACATGTCGTACACATGCAGAAGGGCATTTGACTTTAAAGCAAACCCACAAGCCAAATGCAAGGTCCAGAGTCTTGTTCCTATTTTCCTGAGGACGGCAACAAAGATGAGGGATATACCCACAGCATATCCCAAGCAGAGAGGATAAGATCCCCGAACCTTGCATCCTCCTGGCAGCGATGTAGACCAAGCCCAGCCATGCAGCTAGAACTCTGTTTCTCAGAAACCCTGGCCCCAGCCCAGCCCAGCCCAGCCTGGCCCAGGAAGGAACACAGCCCATGACTCTGTAATGCCCCCTCACTTGTCTTATAAAGTAACTCAGGCACTGAGGTGGGGTAGAAACAAGCCCAGCACACAGTCTCTTCAAGGTTGGTGGATTTTGTGTATGTTCTTAGAGCCAGAGCATTTCTGGTATAGCATCGAAAACTGACAGGCAGGGATTTGAGTCACTTATCTGAGGTCAAAAAGAAAGTTAAACAGCAGAGGCAGAAAAAACACCTGGTGGGAGGCTCTTAAGTCCAGTGTTCTAGCAATTCATGGTCTGTGTCTTTAAATAGCCATTGCAGCTTGGGGAACCTGGCCTACCACAAGGTGGAAATGACTTTTGGAAATTCCTCCTATTGCAGGGAGGATCTGATTTGTGGTTTCCGGAGTTCGAAGCTGGGAAGGGAGGGGCTGCCACCCGAGGAACTGACCCTTTTCCTTTGTTGGGCAGACTCAAAGCGCTGAGGAGAGCTTCTCAGGGCCCACCACACTTGAGCAGCCGAAATCTATCCCAATGAATAGTGCATTTCAGGGGCAGCTCCTTCCCTACTGAACAGACACCGACTGAGATTTTCCAGCTTCAACTTTCTGGGTGGTAAGAGAGATGGGGATGCTCAGAGGAGCGGTGAAGGCAAGACTGAGGCAGTAACCATGGCAACTGCAGAAGGTGTCTGGCCACACACTCATAGTAGGCCTCCCTCCCGAGACACCCGGGAAGTCTGGGTCTACCTCACGGGTGTGCCTCATAAAATTTTATTAGGTAGTATTTTCCCTGGCTTCCAAATTAGCCAATTATTGGAGGTTTTGTATGTAAGCATCTTCCCAGCAGGGTCACAATGATATTGCTGTTGATAATGATATTACCTAATAAAAGGACCTAGCAAAAAAAGTAGCCATTTGATCCCTTTCTTCTCTGAACTCTAGAGCAGAAGAGGAGCCAGGTGCTGTTTCCTTGTTAAGATTTTGCAGTTTGTTCCATGTGACTGTGCATGTTGGTCTCTTGCCACTAATCCTAGACTCACCCATCCTGGAGCAGACTCATTATTGTAAAACAAGCCAAATTCTGAAGTGGCAGGTTGTTTAGTTTTCTGAACTCCATCTTCCCCGGCACATACTTTTCTTGTTGTCTTGCACACACCCTCCCATCAGCATCTTTCCCAACTTGTTCTGAGCCACCTGAGATGACCTCAAGCAAACCAAAAAACTGCCCTGCAGCGCTCCACAGGTGAAAAGCCAAAGGCAGCTGTTGCTTTGTTCCCAATCATCTCTGGCCTCCAGAGCCAAAGGTGAGACTTGGGCTTAACATGAAGTGCCCATAAATCACAGTTCATTGCAGTGAGCACTTCTAGATTTTATGAGCCTGCGTTTCTGACTCCATTCCAGGGGATCTTGATCGAAAAATGACGAGGCTGGGTGAATGCTGTCGGTGCCACTCCCTGGTCCCTTGCTATGCAGGTGTACTGCTCCCAGCTGCTATGTTGGCTGCTGACCGCTCACAGCTACCCCCACTCTGGTCTGGAAAGTCACCTTTTTCCCGCCTGGAAGGCTCAGCTCTCAGCCAATAGCTGACTGATTAATTCAGTTTCTACCACTCACCTTAAGGACAGGGCCTCTTACCCTGGGGTCCATGTCCCCTTGGGCATCTGTGCACAGAATTCATGGAGTCTGTGAACTTGGATAGGAAGATGATTCCATTTTACTTTCACCGACT
>CAUYQG010071591.1:0-23963 GCA_963574415.1 Tarsius wallacei | reverse complement strand
TCCTTGTAGATCCTAGATGTTAGGCCTTTGTCAGACATACCATCAAGAGAGTCTCCCTGCTCTCTTGATGGTATCTTTGGCTTTGTAGAAGCTTGTCAGTTTGACGAGGTTCCACTTATCTATCTTATCTCTTATGGCATGGACACTTGTGGTCTTGATCAGGAATTGGCTGCCAGTTTCAATTTCCATAAGAGTGTCTCCTGCATTTTCTAATTTTCTTATAGTTTGAGGTTTTACGTTTAGGTCTCTGATTCATTTAAAGTTGATTTTTGTGTACGGGGATAGGTAGGGGTACTGTTTCAATCTTCTGCATGTGGTCAGTCAGTTTTCCCAGCACCATTTACTGAACATGTTCTCCCCTCCTCAGTGGTTGGTGGTGTAAACTTTGTCAAAGATGAGTTGGTTGAGACATTGAGGTTTTCCTTTTGGAATCTCAACTCTATTACATTGGTCTATATGCCTGTTCTTGCACCAAACCCAGGCTGGTTTGATTACTGTAGCTTTATAATAAAGTTTAAAGTCTGGAAGTGTGATACCTCCTTTTTTTTTTTTTGAGTTGGAGTCTCACTCTGTCGCCCAGACTGGAGTGCCGTGGCCGCTCCCGGCCACCACAGCCTCGACCTGCTGGGCTCCGGCGATCCTTCCGACTCAGCCTTCCAAGTAGCTGGAACTACAGGCGCGCGCTACCATGCCCGGCTAATTTTTTGATTTATTGTAGAGATGAGGTCTTGCTTGCCCAGGCGGGTCTCGAACCCACGGGCTCAGGCAATTCACTCACCTCAGCCTCCAAAAGGCGCGGGATTACAGGCTGAGCCACTGAGCCTGGCTATTTTTTATTTTATTGTAGAGACAAGGGCTTGCCAAGTTGCCTGGGCGGGTCTCGAACCCGCGGGCTCAGGCAATCCACTCACCTCAGCCTCTCAAAGGCGCGGGATTACAGGCTAAGCCACCGAGCCCGGCCATGTTTTTCTTTCATAATTGAGAATGAGTTATAGTGAACTGTATAGAAGAGGCAGGTTCAAGTAACAGGAAGAAAATAAAGATAGTAAGACAGAACAAGGCAGAAAAAGCCTCCTACGCATCCAAGGACATTCCAGTTGGAGACTGATTAACAGTAGCTTTTCAGAGACCATGGATGGATCCTAAAAGAACAGAAAGGTTTTTTATGACACTGGAGGAACTGCTAAATCTGACACCCATTTCTCCAATGCAATAGCCAAGCCATTTGGTCCAAGGTACTTTTTCATTTAAGCTTTGCTGTCGTCCAGAAACTCATTAAAAGGATGTGAGCTCATCTAAACCTGAACCACGCAATTAATTCCCTCCAAAAATCTTTCTCAGAAAAGTATCACATAAAAGTGACAAAAAAGAGAGATTTACCTGATCGCTTTGTCGAGCAAGGATACTAACTTCTGTTGAAGCTGCAGAGGCCGCCAGCACTAAATCCCTTAAAGAATAAAACCAGAGACCATCAAAGTCAAACACAGCAACAGTTCTGCCCTAACTTGGGCCTGTGGTAACATCTGTAAGGATTTCCGCTATATGCCAAGGAGAGGGCAAGGTCTTCTATCCGGCTGAAGAAAGGTGGGAAGAGTCTAGATATAAAGCCCTGCAGAATCGGCCCACTGCCCACCAATGTGAAGACAAAGGAAAGCACAAGAGTCAAATCAGAGTCACATGAATACACCATCCAAAGCAGAGCAATCCAATGAGAGGTGTGGAAGCATTGCTTCAAGTAGCTTCAAAGGGAAACTCTGCTCTCAGAAGGACACTTTCATACATTCCGTAAATATCAGTATCTTTATTAAGTCCTCACTAGGGGGTTATTGAGAAAACTGGATGTTTAAGACCAGTATGTATTCAATATAAATAATTCAAGATTGGAAAGCAGAAGTAGCAGTCAGGAAGACAATCAAGCATCAGCTGAAAATACATCCAGGGCATCTCAGCCTCTACTTTCCTCTCTTACAGAGAAGACTTCCCAGCAGAACAAGTGGCCTCAGGTGTGACCTGCCAGTGACAGCGGGATGCCCAGGGCTCTGCTCACCACTCCTCGACGTAGCTGAGATAGTAATGGTGCTGCCTCTCCGTGCAGCTGCCATAGCAGGGCTCCATAAAGTTCACGAATATCTCTGGGTGCTTTTCTTCTTTTTTCTACAATGAACAGAGTAAGAAATACAACTCATGCAAATTTTCTTTAATACTACAGAGTTAAGAGTCTCAAAAGATAAACCACTTAAGTTTTATGAGAAAATTGACTCAAAATCCAAGTCCAAATATACAGACATGACATAAAGGCAGCACTGAGTAGTGCAAAGAACAAACGTGGGCCAGTGACCCAGCTGCACTTAAACTCTGTTCTGACACTCTCTGCTTATGCGACAAGCACAGATTTCTCAAACTCTGATATTGTTTTCTCATGTGTATACTAGATCTACTAAGCCTATTTCAGAGGCTCTTGTAAGTGTAAAATGAAATATACACATAGAGCTTCCAGCCCAGTACAGACAATACAGCAACAGCTAATAAATGGCAGGATCGGCCGGGTGCAGTGGCTCACTCCTATAATCTCAGCACTCTGGGAATCCAAGATGGAAGGATTGTTTGAGCCCAGGCAACACAGTGAGACTCATCACTACCAAAAAAAAAAAATTAGCCAGGCATGGTGGCGCACACCTGAAGTCCCAACTAGACAGGCGGCTGAGGAAAGAGGATCATCTGAGCCCAGCAGATTGTGTAAGCCACGAACATGCCACTGTGCTCCAGCCTAGGTGACAGAGTGAGACTCCAGCTCAGAAATAAACAAAAAAACAAACAAATAAATAAATAAATGCCAGTGTTAATTTTACCTATGAGAATAATAAAATTCTAATGCTACCTTGAATTAAGACAGCTCTGTAAGCATATTTTTAAAATTCAACCTTATAGGTCAGGTGCAGTGGCTCACGTCTGTAATCCCAGCACTTTGGGAGGCTGAGGCAAGAGGACTGACTGAGTTCAGGGGTTCGAGATCAGTTTGAGCAACAGAGAGACCTCGTCTCTACAATAAAATAAAAAAATCAGCCAGGCATGGTAGCACATGTCTGTGGCTCCAGCTACTTGGAAGGCTGAGGCGGAAAAATCACCTGAGTCCAGCAGGTCAAGGCTACAATGGCCATGAGTGTGCTACTGCACTCTAGCCTGGGTGACAGAGTGAGACTCTGACTCAAAAAAACAAACAAACAAAAAGACAGGTGCAGCGGCTCACGCCTGTAATCCCAGTACTTGGGAGGCTGAGGTGAGAGGACTGCCTATGCCCATGGGTTCGAGACCAGCCTGGACAACATGATGAGACCTCATCTCTACAAGAAATAAAAACTTAGCTGGATGTGGTAGCACACATCTGTAGTTAATTCCAGTTACTTGGAAGGCTGAGGTGGAAAGATCACCTGAGCCCAGCAGGTTGAAGCTGTGGTGGCTGTGAACAGTGTGCCATTGCACTTCAGCCTGGGCAACAGAGTGAGACTCCGACTCAAAAAAAAAAAAAAAAAAAAAAATTCAACATTATCAGAAACCCAAAGAGTTAAAAACAAGACATCATTGGCCGGGTGATGTGGCTCAGGCTGTAATCCTAGCACTTAGGGAGGCCAAGGCGAGGATTGCCTAAGCCAGAGGGTTCGTGACCAGCCTGGGCAACTTGGTGAGACCTCATCTCTACAATAAATCACAAAAATTAGCTGGGCGTGGTGGAGTGTCTGTAGTTCTAGCTACCTGGGAGGCTGAGGCGGAAGGATTGCCTGAGCCCAGCAGGTCGAGGCTGTGGTGGCCGTGAGCGTGCCACTGCACTCCAGCCTGGGCCACAGAGTGAGACTCCAACACAAAAAACAAAACAAAACAAACAAACAAAAAACAAGACATCAGGTTGACAAGGACTAAAAATTGCCACTACTGCATAGTGCCACACATGTTGGATAGTCCCACTGGAGGTAAAAGGATAAACAGGTATAACCTTCCTAAAAGGAACTTTGGCAATATTTTCAAAAGCCTATAAAAAACAATACATCCCTTGACCTAGCAATTTCATTTCTGGGTATATACTGAATAAACATAATCACATAAACTGTACATAAAAGAATGTGTCACAGTATTCTTTCAAACAGGGAAGGTCGGGCACAATGGCTCAGGGCTGAAATCCCAGCATTTTGGGAGGCCGTGAGAGGATTGCCTGAGCCCAGGAGTTCAAGACCAGCCTGGGCAACATAGTAAGACCTCACCTCTACAAAAAGTAAAGAAATTAGCTGGATGTGGTGGCACATGTCTGTAGTCCCAGCTACTTGGAAGTCTGAAGCAGAAGGATAGATAGCCTGAGCCCAGTAGGTCAACACTGCCATGGCTGTAACCATGCCACTGTACTCCAGCCTGGGTAACAGAATGAGACTTCAACTTAAAAAAAAAAAAAAGAGAGAGAGATGGGGGGCAGGGACCAAAACCAACCTGAATACACAGCAGTAGCAGAAGAGCAAAACAAATTGATTCTCTAACCAGTTAAATACAAATTTTATTTATTGACACAGAAAGATGTTTGCAATTTACTCCTAAGTAAAACAAGTTGCAAAACAGAGTAAGTACAACTCCTATTTTTGCTTCATTTAGACATTCGTTTCTATATTTTAAAAATCTGGAAATTTGTATACTAAAATATCAATAGTAGTTTCTGAGAGGTAGGATTAAAAGTGTTTTTTTTTAAATGGCTTTTTTGGGGGGGGCCTTTTTACTAAGTATTAAAAAAAATATTTTTCTGGACTTTGAAAGCTAATTCTGATTTGCAAACATAAGCTCTGCTTCATTTGCTTTTTCAAATGCCATTGCAATTTAGTACTGCTTTGTTGATTTTTAAATTTTTTTTGAGTAGGGGTCTCACTCTGTCACCCAGGTTGGGGTGCAGTGGCACGATCATGGCTACCTCAGCTTTGACCTGCTGGGCTCAGGCGATCCTTCCACCTCAGGTCTCCAAGTAGACGGAACTACAGACTCATGCCACCACACTCAGCTGATTTTTAAACTTATTGTAGAGAGAGGTCTCGCCAAGTTGTCCAGGCTGGTCTCGAACCCCTAGGCTCAGGCAATCCTCTCACCTTGGCCTCCCAGTGCTGGGATTACAGGCGTGAGCCACTCACCTAGGCTTGTTGATCTTATTATTAATGTTGTTCCCCATCTTACAATGACTCCCTCCCTCAATCCATTTGGTTCTCTCCTCACATGGCTCCTCCTCAGAGGCCTTCCTTGATCACCTGATCTAATTGTCATCATCTACCCTCAATGCTGCTTTACTTTCTCCATCACCCTAATCAGTCCTTTTCCCATCCTTAGTAATGACTACCACATTCATTAGAATGGAAGACCGTAAAACAAAGACGTTGCCTCAGTCACTGGGGTATTCTTACCAGCTTTTTTAAAGCAGTGCCTAGGAGTTGGCATTTGATAAACATGTGATGAATAAATAAATGAAAGAATTTTAAAAATCAAACTATTTTCTTGCTTTTCTAAAATTTATCAGGTTAATCAAAACTCAGAGTTTACAGATAAAGCAAAATCAAATTTTACCATTATTTTTAACCTCATAACAAAACAAGAGAAAACACTATAAGTGAATACAATTTTGGTCCCCAGGCCTGTGGTGCAGCATTGAAACTTACACCTTGGTCCCCAGGTCTGTGGTGCAACATTGAAACTTAGACCTGAAGTTGCACAACTGTCGCTAGTAAGTAAAGGAAAGTGAAACCGAAGCCTCCAGTTTCATGAGAAGCATGAGAAGACTTCTCTAATTCTCAAAGAGCAAAGATGTTCCTTCCACACACGTACCGGTAGTAGAGCCATCACCACATCTGGAGATGTTTCCAGGGTCCCATCTGCAGCAGCATATACTATGGTGAAGACATACGTACCAATCCACAGCACATCGAGAACTGAAAGACACACACACCCTAGTCAGTAGGTAATAAAGATCATAGCAACCAGGCACAGCAAGAAGCATATTATGTTTGGAATAGCCATTGTATGCTCTCACGTATAACACACCATGGATTAAAAAATCAAAGTACTGTAGCTATAACAAAGGTCCGGAATTCACTGACTGAATATTCACAAGGGTCAAGAAGCCCAAATTCATCTCAAAGTGGTAGTTTTTCTGCTGAATTATAGTCAGAGCAAATTATAACGAATTATAATAAAAAGTTGGGATCCATTCAAGTCATTTACTATGAAACACAGGTGTCACCCAGAGGGTTATCATTTTACACTGATTCAATCAGCTGACAGAAATAGCAGCATTATTCATGAAGCAGGCCCAACACCTCCTTGAGCCAGATTGCAGAGACATAACAAGATTTGGAATTTCTGTGATACAGACAGTACTTCATTAAGGTTAGCCCGATAAGAAAAGCAGTGTTACCTCTGACTGGATGATCTGACTCATAAAATGGAGGACAAGGAATGACTTTTTTTTCCTGCAAAGTCTGAAAAAGATTTTTAAAAGTGTCAAATGAAACAATCCCTAAATCATCGAAACTGTCAAATCCAGTCTATTCCTTAAGATGCCACCTATTCCATCTCCTTGGTCAGGAGAGACTTAACAAGGAGAACAATGCTGTCTACTTCTAGGACTCGATCCTGCAGAAATGCAGGAACGTGTTCGGATAGAGGCAAAAAGGATGGGCAAAGCAATACCATTCATAAGTAGCAAAAGCACTAGCATCTATGCAGATGACCATCAGTAGCAGAATACATAAATTGTGGCACATCTACACCTTGGACTGCTATGCAGCCATTAAAGAGAATGAAGTGGCTTTATATGTAATGAGTTGGAAAAAAGAGCCCCTAAACCACAGAAGCATCCATTTTCTTTGATGCCCACAGTTAGAGAAGCTGCATTATAATAGCTTTCTCACTAACTCCTTTTCCCCTTAAGTTCTATTTTTATAGAATGAATTGAAAACATGAAGTTGGGGGACAGTACGTGGAATATGATCACATCTTCAAAATAATAATAATAATGCAGCTACATATAGATTATTTGCATAAGCATCCAGAAAAGTCTGGAAGGCCACTCACTCAACAGTGGGCACTTCTGGAAGGAGGATTGGGGACAGAAGGGAAGGGTTCCACTCTTTTCTTCATCCACTGATGGATTTGTTACAATGAGCATAAATTACTTTTTAATAGCAAAAAACAAGAAAGACACTCCTAAATCACCCCCCAAAAAGTGGATAACTTAAGAAAAGTTCTCAAGTTCAAGGGAAGAACTTACAGGAAGATACTGGACCACAGTTCCATTCTGTTTTCCGACCGCCAGCTGCTTTCCTTTGGGGCTCCAGCACACTGAGCAAAGAGAATGCGACCATTAAAAACCGAAGAAAATGGAGCAAAGCATCAGATCTATCACACAGCTAATCACCACTTCTGACTCCTCTGTCAGTCCCGGAGGACTGCAGGAGCCTCCCTATTTGGCCAAGTAAAAAAAAGGAAAATTATTTTAATATAAGCCAATTATGATTTATTACTGGGCCACAGAACTGAAGGCTAAAAATGCTTCTTCAACAGATTATTGTCCAGAAAGCTGCGAAGTACAGAAAACTCTGTAGCTTTTAGACAAGGAAGGGAGAACAGAGCTTTTCAAATATCAATAAATCATTTTCCTGCTCCTATTTGATATTTCTAATGCTTTTCCTCCCAAAGGTATACATGACTTTTAGAGTAAGACCCTTTTAGATCCAGAAAACAATTATTCTCAAAAACACGGCTCTGAACCAGCTGTATTAAAATATTTCTCCAAAAAACCTGAAAATTTTCAGGTTAAATTGTGTATGCTGCTTGGCTTCAAGGACATTATCTATGGCAATAAAGAATATTCTCCATTTCTACCAAAAAATCCACAAAAACCAGAAAACGATCCATCTTTACTTCAATGCATTAATTTTTAAATAGGTTACCACTACTATATTTTATAGTGTAAAAGTCTTTATTACCCACCAGACGTTACTGCTACCGTGGAAGGAAGAGTTGCACACACTTTCACTGCTTCTGTGACTTGTAGTACACTAATAATACCATTAGCCAGACAAACTGCCACCATGGAGGGGACAGTGGGGTTCCACTTCATATCGATCACCATGCCTCCTGCATCTTTCCATAGCTTATGATAGGCAAATGGGCGCTTCTGCTGTTTGGTCTTTTAAAATGTGCAAAAGTAAATTCATAATTCATAAACACACAGACATTTAATATTTAAAGAAAATTACTGAATATGTAAGTTTGTACACAAGAATATACAACTAAAATCACAGTTCATTTTTCTCCATAACTATAAAAAAAGATTTAGCTCTACACAACAACCTATCTGTGACAGATAATTTAAACACAATTTTGAAAGTGGCAATCAATTATTCTAACATGCTCAGAGGGACTCCCCACAGAGGAATACCAAATGCAAAATAACCAATAAATAGCAGACACTAGATTAAAATCTTGGCTCTGCTTCTTAATAGTGTTGGGACCTTGGACGACCTGGACAGTTACTTAAACTCTTTGAGCCCGCTTCTCTGTCTATAAGACAAAGATAATATACCTACTACATATAAGGCCATGACAGGTATGAATAAGGGACAAGGGACATAAAGCACTTAGTCAGCATGGCAAACAGTCAGCATTAGCACTCAATATTAGTGAGTATTGTCATTCTTAAACCGCTTGAAATGAAAAAATACTGCATTAGGAGGCCAGAGAACTCAAACATAGGAACTTCTGACATTACCTATTAACTCTATGGCCTTGGGCAAGTCACCTAAGCCTCCCAGCTTGGCTGTTTCATGTATAAATAAAAAATGATAATACTCTGGGGCAGCCAGTGTTATGAAATAATTTCCAGAATTCCCTTCTATCTCAAAGACATATGATTCTATGGCTGGGTGCAGTGGTTCATGCCTGTAATGCCACCACTTTAGGAGGCCAAGGTGGGAGGATCACTTGAGCCCAGGAGTTTAGCACTAGCCTGGGCAACACTGTGAGACTTCATCTCTACAAAAATTAGCTAAGGCCAAGGGAGGATGATTGGTTGAGCCCAGGAATTCGAGACTACAGCAAGTTACGATTCTACTACTGCACTACAGCCTGGGTGACAGAGCAAGACTCTCTTATAAAAAAAAAGAAAAAAAAGAAAATCTATAATTCTATAGTCAAAGACTTTTTCTAAACCCATACTATAGTCTAGAAAAAGACGTCAAGGGTTAACCTAAGAAGTTTCCAAATTATAATTCAATACTGAAATTTCCTTAGGTCCCTTGTTGACATGACAATGTGACAGTAGCTTACCTCATTTGAGAATGTGCGGACGTCAAAAAAAGCGCTAATGGAACCATAGTCACTGGACACCGTGCACACAGACAGTGTGAGGTTATCACAACTCAGGGCCAGGTGATGGATCGGGAATTTCATAGGAACTAGCAAGCTTTGGACTTTTTCAACTATGAAAACATAAAAAAGACAAAGCAGAAAACAGCATGTTTTCAGCATAAAGTCACAACATCTTTATTCAGGCCAATGTGAATTGCATCCACATAAGCACACATACACCCCTTCACACCTAGCTATGCAGACAAATCTTAACCTTCTTATACATATATAATGGTGCATTAGGTGTATCCCAAGGACGACTCCTCAATCAATCTAGGGAAACTAACTACAGCTATTGCCCCTGTTGAAAATATTTCTGTTGAAAATGTATATACATTCTCATTTGTTTGGATGGTACCAATGCCAGCTAAAAAACCCATGCAACAAAACCCTTATTCTAGAGAGCCAGAGTCCAAGCTGAATTGGGTAAACATAAAAGTGTGGCATAATGATAAATAATTCTTCCCTCTGAGTTCAGAAGAATAATTACTTGAAAAAGAAATACATCCCTTTCCCCAGCTGCTGCCAAGGTGCTCGGTCCTTCTGAGGAACTAAGGCCATGTTGGGGTGAGGCCCTCACTTCATCCGGCAACTAGCACTGTGCCCAGCAGCTCCATCCCACGCTTGCTGCACCATGGCCTCTGTGTCTGAGCTCACCTGCATCTACTCAGCCCTCATCCTGCATGATGACGAGGTGACCATCATGGAGGATAAAATCAGCACTCTCATTAAGGCCGCTGGTGTGACTGTGGAGCCTTTCTGGCCTGGCTTGTTTGCAAATACCCTGGCCAGTGTCAACATCGGGAGCCTTATCTGCTCTGTGGGGGCTGGCGGGCCCACATCTGCAGCTGGGGCTGCCCCAGCCAGGGGTCCTGCCCTGTCCGCTACTGCTGCTCCAGCAGAGGAGAAGAAAGTAGAAGCAAAGAAGGAAGAATCTGAGGAGTCTGATGATGACATGGGCTTTGGTCTGTCTGACTAAACCTTTTATAATGTGTTCAATAAACAGCTGAACTCTGGAGAAAAAAAAAAAGAAATACAAACCAGGTAGTGGCTCATACCTGTAATCCCAGCACTGTGGGCAGCAGAGGCAGGAGGACTGCCGGAGCCCAGGAGTTGGAACCCAGCCTAGGCAACATAGCAAGACCCTGTCTCTATTTTAAAAAATCAAAAAATTAGCCGGGTATGGTGGCACCTGTAGTCCCATCTGCTCGGGAGGCTGAGGTGGAAGGATCACCTGAGGCCAGGACATTGAAGCTGCAGTGAACCATGATCATGCCATTGCATACTCCGGCCTGTGCAACTGAGTGAGACTGACTCAAAAAAAGAGAGACAAATACAAAGGACCAAAGAGAAAACCTAGAAAGACTTCTAGCATCTTACCTTTAGCTTACTTCTCTTGGGGGTTAAGCTTAAGACCAACAGCAGACTTCATTTTAATATTAGAATGATTTATTGGGAAAGAAGCATATTAACACGCCACCATACCCCCTCTCTCTACTATGCATCACAAATCAAGGAACTTACCTATTTTATTGGGATCATCTCCAGGTTTATTTTGAATAAGAAGATTTTTGGTAGAAAACACTTGCAACCCACTAGCTCCACCAGCAAAGACCAGACCATATTTGTTGGACACGGCAAGCAGATTTGTGCGTTCCTTGGGTAACTCCTCAGGGGAGTCAAAGAGTCTCACCTTCTTTAGTGCTCTAAACTGAAAATCCTGTTATGAAGAATCAAAACAATATCAATTTGGGAAGTCATGTCTGTTGTTATAATCCTGATTTCAGTGAGCGAAAATATGTTACCCCGAGGCCAAGAACTATCTCAGTTGTCTTTCAACTCCCTGTGATTATCATGGTGCCAGGCATAGTGCTCATTAGTATTTGTTGAATGAAATAAATGGGGGAAAAAAATCTTCCAGGAAGCCTTGCTTGACTAATCCAGCTCACATTGATCTTTCTTTTTCTGAATCCCTAGTGTATTTATTGTCTGAGTCAAAGCACAAGCTACACTTAGTAATCTTGTCCTATTTCATGGTATTTATTGTCTCATAACCCAGCATAGTGTTTAAGTTTCAAAAGTGTAAAAGCCAACAACCGCTTTTCTTGGCACTGAATTTTGTACACCAGATTCTTAGGGTGTATTTCATACAGAATCCCTAACATATTCCAAATTACTGTTAATACTGGAAGTATCACCCAACAACACTAACTTAAGCACTTAAGTTCTGCCAGGCACCAAACCTGTCTTCCATAAAACTGGCCCCTGACATCAAAAAGGTTCTTCAATTCTACACCTATCTTCAGGTCAGCATTTTAATGGAGACAACAAGAATCCACTTTCTGTTTTTTTTTTTCCCTCTCTTTTTTGTGACAGGGTCATGCTTGTAATCTCCGTACTTTGGGAGACTGAGGCAGCAGAAGGATCGCTTGAGCCCAGGAGTTTGAGACCTGCCTGGGCAACACAGCAAGACCTTGTCTCTAAAAAAAAAATAAATGAATAAAAATAAAATATATCCAGGGTCGGTGGCTCAGCGTGTAATCCCGTGCTTTGGGAGGCTGAGGTGAACGGATTGCCTGAGCCCGTGGGTTCGAGACCCGCCTGGGCAACTTGGTGAGACCTCATCTCTACAATAAATCAAAAAGCTAGCTGGGCGTGGTAGCACGTGCCTATAGTTCCAGCTACTTGGAAGGCTGAGGCGGAAGGATCGCCGGAGCCTAGCAGGTCGAGGCTGCAGTGGCCGGGAGCGGCCACTGCACTCCAGTCTGGCGACAGAGTGAGACTCCAACTCAAAAATAAAATAAAATAAAATAAAATATAAAGAGCTGAGTGTGGTGACTCAAGCCTGTAATCCCAGCATTTTGGGAGGCCAAGGAGAGAGGATTGTCTGAGTTCAGGGGTTCAAGACAAGCCTGGGCAATTTGATGAGACCTTGTCTCTACAATTAAAAAAAAATAGTAAAATAAAATAAAAAGAACCTTTCTAATTTCCAGTGCGGTATTCCACAAATACACACTAAAATAACCACCACAGAAAGATGACCAACCCCCAAGAAACGGATAACCTGTATCAAATACCAAACAGAATTCCATCACAGAAAAGATTAGGGTTCATCTCTTAGCATCCAAGACCTTTAAGCAAAACCTAGATGCTATGAGGACATCTCAAACATGAGTCCAAAATCCTTAAACCAGGCCACACTGCCAGGGATGGCTTGAACCATCCACCTCTGCAACCTCACAGCACTCTGCTTCCCTTGCACAAGTGCGCCACCATCTCCACGACAGCCACCAACAACCCTACTCTCACCTACTTCCACTTCTAATTTCCTTCAACTTTCATGCTCCTTAGTATCTTGGAGCTTTTTAGACATGATTGGCCTGGGAGCCTTCCCTAACTTCTGTCAATGCCTGACACGTCTAGTCTTCCATGAATTTATCTACATGTTTTCAAAGACAATTTTCAGTGTGTATCATCTCTTGGTAAAAAGAGATCCATAAGTTTACCCGTCATTATGTTAAGTTACGCTATATAGCAAGGGTCCCCAACCCCCGGGCTACTACCGCTAACAGTCCTGCCTTGTTAGGAATCGGGCCACACAGCAGGTGAGCGGTGGGTGAGTGAGTGAAGCTTCATCAGTATTTACAGCTGCTCCCCATTGCTCGTGTTACCGCCTGATCTCCACCTCCTTCAGATCAGCCCCCCATCAGATTCTCACAGAAGCACAAACCATATTGTGCACATACAAGGAATCTCGGTTGCGCGCTCCTTATGAGATCTAATGCCTGATGATCTGAGGTGGAGCTGAGGCAGTGATGCTAGTGTTGGGGAGAGGCTGCAAATACAGATTAACATGAGCAGTGAGGTTTGACTGCACACCCCCCAATCCAAGACTGTGGAAAAACTCTCTTCCATGAAACTGCTCCCTGATGCCAAAAAGGTTGGGGACTGCAGCATATAACACTAATTTTTTTCTTCAATTCTACACCTATCTTTAGGTCAACATTTTAGTGGAGAGAATATGAAAACATTTTGTGCTTTCTTTTTCTTTTTTTTTTGAGACAGTGTCTTGCTCTGTCACCCAGGCTACAGTGTAGTGGCATGATCATAGCTCACAACACCCTGAACTCCTGGAATCATGTGATCCTCCAATCCGACCTCAACCTCCTGAGTAGCTGGACCTCCATGCCTAGCTAATTTTTGTTTTTGTAGAGATGGGGTCTTGCCATGTTGCCCAGGCTTGTTTCAAATTCCTGGTGTCAAGTGATCCTCCGGCTCAGCCTCCCAAATTGCTGGGATTGTAGGCAGGCCACTTCGTACTTAAATTGCAAAAGTGCAGAAGTCAACATCAGCCTTTCTTGACCTTCATTTTTATATACTATTTTCTTATGGTGTGATTCACACAGAATCCCTAACATACCCACATACTAATTTCCCTGGAGATGTTTAATACATATTTTTTAAAAAGATCTACTGAAATATTCAACTCCAACTAATTCCGGGGAGCAAAACTTGAAACAGCTTTCCAGATGAAACCACAGTATGGCTCCATATTGGAATAGGATAAAATGTGGTCTTTTTTGTACTTCTCATGCTGATAATTCCAAATATCCTGTATGGGTCTTGGTGATGGAGTGGAGAAAGCCAGGCCAGTGAGATGAATAGGCAGAAGAGGGCTCTCCTTTCCGTTATAGTCAGTCACGTGAAAGGAAGCTGCCATCTTCTAAGTCTGTGGCGCCAAACCTTTTCTCGTCTACCTCAGTATACCTGAGGAATATGGCACACTCCCACTCGGTGGCTTGCCATAGGCAGTGATTCTCAAAATAGAAAAGGGAACCACTATGCAAAATCTGGTATGGATTACTAGCACCTAAATGCATTTCAGTGATTTGCTGTACACACAAATGCCCCAAATCAACGACCTTCCTTTTAGCTATTTAAAAATCAAGGTAGCTCATTCTCTGTACTCTCATTCTGTCAGAACACATATAAGAACTATTAAACACACCACCCTGGGGGCTACTCCTGGGGGGCGCCCATGTTACCAACGTTGGGACCACTTGGCTCTCCCTTTAGTCTCCTGACTTGAGGCTGACACCTGGTGTCAAAATAGTCTTCCTAGTCCGACTAACTAAAGGTTCAGTAGGGCAGGTGATCCTCCCTGGCTCTATCATAGGCAAGCCTGGACCACCTTCCAGAAGTGGCATACAAGGAGAGCAAAGAGGAGTCCCTTGCCAAATGTGACTTTGAGTAAATTCCTTTCAGAGTCTCGATCTGGGTTTTTTTTTTAAAGAGACGCTGTCTCGCTATGTTGCCCAGGCTGGTCTCGAACTCCTGGGCTCAAGCGATCCCCCCGCCTCGGCCTGCTGGGATCACAGGCGGGAGCCACCGCGCCCGGCCATCTGCTCCTCTCTATTAACGACTACTTCGTAGGGTGGCTGTGATGGTCGCCCCAGTGCCCGGCACACAGCAAACGCTCAGTTCCTGCCACTGCCGCGACCACCACACGAAAGTAGCTAGGACAACTCCAGAGGCGTGCACAAGGCCACAAGGGGACGGGGACACTGCCTCGGCGGGGCCATCCTGCCGGCGACAAGCCAGGGGGCTCGGGCCGTGAGGGTGCGAGCTCTGAACGCGGTCCACTGTTCCAGCAGGAGGCGGGGCAGCCGGCGCCGCGCGTCGCCGTTCAGCGGGGCTCCGCGGCACGCCGGACTAAGGGAGGGCGGGAGGCCCCGGCCAGTCTCTGACCTTCATCTCCCGCTCGGGGATCATGGCATCCATCTCGTCTCCCATCGCGCTGCCCTCTGTTTGTCGAAGCAGCCCCCGCCGCCGCCGCCGCTCGCGGCCTTGCCCGCCGAGCCCAGGCCGCCCAGAAGCCAACTTCCCCGCCTCAGAGCCAGCGGCGTTCAGATGATCGCGCATTTCCGGCGCGCTTCGGTGACGTCACCGTCCCCGTCCCCGGCATGGTCCAGGGTGCCGGTGGAACCGTCCGAAGTCGCGCGCTCGCCGGGACGCCGCCTCCCATTGGCCGGCTCGCCGAGTAGGGGGCGTGGCCGCGGGGCCTGCGCGCCTGCGCTCTGGGTTGTCTTCTCTTCCGCCCGGTGTTCGTGGCGAGCGCGGCACGCGCTTAATCGCTCCCTCCGGACCCTAAAGTACCCTGAGCTGCAGGAGGCTGTTAGTAACTTCTGAATCAGAAAAGGCGGTTGGGAACTTGACGGATGTTTCCAGGGGGCAGCTTCTGAGAGCGGCTTTGGCTTTACAGGGGGAGAAAAAGAGACCTAGAAAGTGGGTTCGGGGGGCTCGCCACGGGGAGATCCTTAAGTGTGGAAGGAGGAAGGCTGGGGGGGAGATGAAGGCACCAAAGACCAGCTTTGTTTACTGCTTTCAAGGTAATCATGCCCAGAGCAAAAGCCACATCCACCTCTGGTCCCTGAAGACTATGTGCCGGGTTCTGGGCAAAACCCATTAGTTGTGTGGTCGCAATCTTCAAGATATCCTAGTCACCTAGGGGTTATTACTGACATTGAATGGACGGGGTGAGGGCAGCGCAGAGAAGTTGAGAAAATTCTCCAGTAGCCCTCAACCATAAAGTGGAGGCTGGAGTAGAATCCAGATTGAGTGGAAAATGCCTATTTATGATACACACAGTCCTATGAAGAAGACATCTCTGTAGTGGATTTACATTATAAATACGCTAGGGCAGAGGTTTTTAATTTGGAGCCCCTTACTGTTTTGTTTTCAGCACATTGCTTGTCTGGTCCAAGCCTCCTCAGTTGTAAAACAGGGATGACATAATGGATCCTATATGGAGGGGAGGAGGGGTGGCTGGGTGGGGGTTCTGGGAGGTGAAATTCATTTGTCTCAGACCAAACACATGGGACATACTTAGTCTGCTAGGTCATCTCAATTGCTAAGCCCAGAACCATCCCCAAAACAAAACCACCTACATAAAATTAGTATCAGGCCATGGGGTAAAACATAAAAGCCCTGAAAAGCTTAAGCTATGGTTAAAATTTAACAAATCTGTCGTTTCTAAGTTTTGTTTTTGGTTTTGAGTTGGGGTAACACGTACAAGCCCTGAATAACTGCAGCTACAGTTAAAATTTAACAAATCTGTCGTTCCTAAGTTTTGTTTTTGGTTTTGAGTTGGGGTGAAACATACAAGTCCTGAAAAGCTGCAGCTACGGTTAAAATTAACAAATCTATCGTCTCTTAAGTTTTGTTTTTGGTTTTGAGTCAGAGTCTCACTCTTGTCCAGACTGGAGTACAGTGGAACACTCACAGCTCACTGCAGCCATGACCTCCCTAGGTTCATGTGATCCTTTCACCTCAGCCTCCTAAGTAGCTGGGACTACAGCCACTAAGCCCAGCTGATTTGTGTGTGTGTGTGTGGAGACAGGGTCTCTCGATGTTGCCCAGGTTGGTCTTGAACTCCTGACTTCAAGTGATCCTCACGCCTCAGCCTCCAAAAGTGTTGGGTTTACAGGCGTGTGCCACTGCACCCAGCCTGTTTGCTTTCACTCCAGTAGAGAGCAGTAAATCTGCTTCATGTCCTGACCCCACAAGATTGATATATTCTCCCTTAAGCAATGGGCCTAAGACTGCACAGATCTCTATGATGACAAAAGCAGAGGTTGAAGGACAAAAGTGGCTTCAATCTCCAGGGACCCCATCTCCTGCATACCTTTCTCCTAAACTACCTCTATAACTCACTGCCCAGGTGTAGTACCTAATGATCACTGGACTTGCTTTATACGTAGCATCTATTGCAAAACCTAAGAATGGTATCTGAGATGTTTTTCAAATTCTCATGGACTCAAGACCCTACCAAGGCCCCAAACACACACCAGGAAGCTGGCTCCACCAATCCAGTGATACGCCCTCCCAGAAATTGGCTCTGTAACAGATAGTCTTGACACCCCTCCATGAAAGCATCAACTAATCAGCAGTCCCTAGTCTCTGCCTTTAAATTCCCTTTAAAAACCTTAGCCTCTAATTCTCAGGAAGGTGGATTTGAGTAATATCTCCTGTTCTCTTCACTCAGCTGATTTGCGATATTAACATCTTTCTCTAACTGTAATGGCTGCATCAGTTTTGGGTTTTTCGAGCAGCAAGTGTAAGAACCCGGTCAGGCTATAACAAAAATACACCAGTCAAGACATTGGTAAGCTTGTCTGGTTTATTTCCAATCTGTAGAGATGATATCCCACCCCATACACACTCACATGCGCACACACACGCACACACTCCATCCACCTGAATTTACTTGACAAACTTTTCTTTTGAGTCAGGGACAAAGCCATACTTGGCAGTCCCCACGTTGCTGGTTACATTAGTTAGATTTGGTCTTTCAGAAAGAGGATAGTTGAAGTCCCAAGAAGCTGAGCCCTTAGCCAGAGAATTGAAAGTCCCAGAGCCAACAGCCACAACCTGAAATACATGCAGACCCTCCCCTTTCCAGGGACCATTCTTGAGACCCTCTCCCCCCAGGAGTTGAGATCCAAGAAATGTTGGGACTGATGGGGCTTCCAAGGACATGACACCACCCCATTCATTGAACTTTCTTTCTTGCCCTTTCTGGACACTGGGGAAACACCTGCGTGTCTCCTCCCTGAAGGAGGTTTCATGCGATCATGCAAACTACAAAACCCACTGTATTTAGCCTGCTTGGTTCTGCCTTCCTCTCTGAGTGAGGGACAGGGACACTGAATATGAAGGACAGTCAAGGAAAGCTTTATCTCCCTCCAAGGTCTCAGCCTGTCCCAGAGAGAGGCAGTGGGAAGGGGTGGGGACAGGCAGTTGCTCATCTAATGATCTCAGAGAAAAAAAAAAGTCGGTGGGGGGAGGGGATGACAGGAATAGGATTTTACATTTACAGAATTTAAAGGGAGGAATGTTTTCCTGGGGTTTAAACTTCAACTAGGCCTGTGTGTTTGGAGCAGATCCTTTAGCTGAAGATCAGCCAGTTGTGGCCACATTATCTTGCTCCTGAACTGGTTGAAGCCAGTGGGCTAACCCAACCTGGCCATTTCCTCATCCCTACCTGCTTCCCTCCCTCAGGCTGCTGTAGTGGCAGCACCTGTGGCCCTTGACCACGGCACACTAAGAAGCCACAGGAAACCTGCACTGGCTCTAACACCAATAGCTCCAGCCCTTTCCACACTTAAGGTCTTGAAAGGCTCCAAGACTCTTCCCAGCTAGGCAGGGCAGTCCCCCTTAACATCCCCCTTCCTAACATTCATCTCACTGGCACTGTCTGGGTCTGACTTCCCTACTGGACTCTCCATAAGTCTGTCCACTTCATTCCTGGGTTCTTAACTCTTGGCCTATAGCAAGTGCTTAATACAAATGTTCTGTGACTAAGTGTGTCTTAAGTCCTGAGAAGGCAGGGTAAGGGACCCCAGAACACAGGTGGGGTTAAAGCTAAGCTCCCTGCTCAGCCAAGATAAGGCTGAGTTTGACATCTTCCTGCATGAGTTCTGAGAGGTGACTCTGACGCTCAGCAGGACTGCAGAGGCATGGCCAGGTGCGGGGCTCACACTTGTAATCCCAGCACTTTGGGAGGCTAAGTCGGGAGGTTTGGAGCCCAGGAGCTGGAAACTAACCTAGGCAACATCGTGAAACCTTGTCTCTACAAAAATCAAAAGATTAACAGGACGTGGTGGCACATGCCTGTAGTCCCAGCTACTTGGGAGGCTGAGGCGGGAGGATTGCCTGAGTCCAGGAGGTTGAGGCTATGATGAACTGTGATCATGCCACTGCACTCAAGCCTAGGAGATGCCAACTCAGAAAGAAAAAAAAAAACCTGCAGAGGCAGGCCTGGTCCTTCCCCAAGGCCTGATACTGACTCAGAGGCTTTGGGGGAATGGTAAGCCCTGGCCTAGGGCCTTCAGAGGGAGTGAAGACTTCCCAGAGTGGTGGCCTAGGATACTCCCCCTCCCCACCACTCCCCTGTTTTTTATCACTGACTAAGGTGGCCTGGAGTAAAGAAAGAGGCATGGGCAGGGCACCTGAACACAGGCTCTGGTCTGGCTCTTCCAAGTCCAGATTAACCTCCTGACCTTGGGCAAGGCACTTAATCCCTGTGGGCCACCAGTTTCCTCACCTGTGAAGTGGAGGGCTGGCCCAGCTACCCTACAGGGGGATGGGGCTTTAAAACCCCATGAGTCCATAAGAGGGGACACAGGCAATCCCCACCCAATTCCCAAGCTCAAGATTTTGAGCGATCTGGGAAGGGAGAGAAGAGATTGACAGACAGTGGGCACAGCATGTGTCAGGACCAAGCGGGAGGACTTAAAGCTTATCACAGGCAGTCAATAAATATCTGTTGAATGAATGAATGAATAGCTGAATGAATGGTGTGAACAGGGCAGGAAGGCACACGAGGGAAGCGTAGTCAGGATTCAGGTGGGTTGGGATCAGAAAGGCAACGTTCTATTTCTCAGCTCTTGGCGTGACAGTGGTGCTGATGTTCTACCATGAGTGTTTTACTCCTCATTCGCCCATCCTGCCATCCTCAGCACCCTCCCTAAAAGGTGGGACACAGTAAGCTGGCCTTACCCCAAGGCCCCTGGCCTCATCCCTACCTTTGAAGCACTCTGCTGCCTCAGCAAGGGACAGTGGGGCTGTACCCTCCCTCTGAGCAAGACCAGAGGGATCCTTCTAGTTCCTTCTCAAAGGGTTCAAATGAGAGGCTCCTTTCCTCCCGCCTTCTGTCACATCATTGAAGATGAGAAGAGGTGTGGATGGAGAGGGGACCAGCTGGGACAGTGGGGCATGGAGTGGCCACATTCTAGATGACCCAAGAGCACTGGAACTGTGACACTGTCTGAGAAAACCCTAGTGAGGCACCACAGCCTTATCCCTACCCCCAGGTCTTCTGCAGGTGGGCTGAGGTCCTTCCCAGGGCTGGGCCAGTGAGCCCGAACTTAGCTCAGAGCCCTTCTGGAAGGATGGATGGTGCTGGCTCCAAGTGCAGGGAACACAGGCTGAAAGCCTCCCTGCCCTGGCCCTGGCCCTGCCCCTCTGGTTTTTGGTTTGATGTCAGCCTTTCTACACAGGAAGTCGGGACAGAGGGAAGAAGAGGGGGTGGTCCCAGGGCTGACGGAGAGGCCCTTTAAGGCAGGTAAATTGTGCTTTACAAAGACATCAATGAAAACACAAACAAACCTACAAACAAACAAGTAAGACAAATCTCAACAAGTCGAGAAGGGCAGTGAGATCAGGAGGGTGGGACAGGTGTTGGAAGGCCGGGCGAGGGGTCCAGACGGGGTCCTCAGGGCAGGCTGGCAATGTCTCTCTCTGGAGGGGGGCCAACTGGCTTGGGGCTGCTCTCATTGGCTTTTCCTTCAAACATCATGACTCTGGTTTGGAGATGGAGAAAAGAAAAAAAACAGGATTAGGACTCCTTCCCTCATCCAGGGAAAGACCATCCCAGCCTTCATGTCAGCAGGGTGCTCAATGGAAAGCCCTCGAATCTGTTCCCTAATAGTGGGCTTTTTTTTTTTTCCGAGTTGGAGTCTCACTCTGTCGCCCAGATTGGAGCGCAGTGGCCGCTCCCGGGCACTGCAGCCTCGACCCGCTGGGCTCTGGCGATCCTTCCGCCTCAGTCTTCCAAGTAGCTGGAACTACAGGCGTGCACTACCACACCTGGCTAATTTTTTGATTTATTGTAGAGATGAGGTCTCGCCAAGTTGCCCAGGCGGGTCTCGAACCCGCGGGCTCAGGTAATCCACTCACCTCAGCCTCCCAAGGTGCGGGATTACAGGCTGAGCCACCGAGCCCAGCTCCTAGTGGGCTTCTTGAAGAAACCCAAGACAGCATCCATGAAGAGGCTGCCGGTCCCATTATACAGAGAAAACAAGCACAGAGTGGCAACGTGACTCCTCAGAACCACACAGGCTGTCCAAGGCAGAGCAAGCATGAGACTCCAGGCCTCTGACTTCTAGGCTGGCCCTTCCCCTAACCACGTCACCTGGAAGAGGCTGAGGAGTGAGGCTGGGCCATGGCTCTGCTCAAAGCTCCGTTAGATCTTCAAAACCTCCCACTGCTCTGAGAGAAAAGTCTGGGGAGCAGAGGGTAGGGGCTCAGCACATAACCTCTATGGCGAATAGCCTGGAGTCAAATGACAGCTCTGCTGCTTCAAGCAAGACACTCAACCTCTCTAACCCTCAGTGTTTCTGCCTGGGAGTGGGAATGCTGAGACCTCTGCCTTGATTGAATCCTGAGCTCGTGAACTGGTTATGCAGAAGCCTTCGGACTCAACAAGCTCTTTCGTAAGACAGGACAGGTATATTTACCATCATACTCTAATCTCATTTCATAAAAGCCTTTTCATCTGTGATGCTAAGAATCTCCAGGAAATTGCTCTAATGCTTTTCAGTAGGGACGCACTTACAAGGTGCTACCAAACTAGGTGTTTGCCATTGGTTGGACGCTAGGCTGCAATTTTTTTTTTTTTTTTTTTTTACCCCACTCTCTGATTTTCTTTTTTTTTTTTAATAGAGACAGAGTCTTGCTATGTTCCCCAGGCTGGTCTCAAACTCCTGGGCTCAAGTCATCCTTCTGCCTTGGCCTCCCAAAGTGCTGCGATTACAGGCATGAGTCACCACGCCCAGCTTACACTGGAGTCTTTATGTCATTTCACTAACCCTCAGGATGGCACTTCACGGAAGACATGTATTATCATCCCCATTTTACAGATGAAGAAACTAAGGCTCACAGACCTAAAATGACTTGCCCAGGATCATTTCGGTAGCAGGTAATAGCATCACAATTAGAACTCTGCCTCCTTTAGAGGCAATTTTTGACTCTCTTGTATGCTCACAACAACCCCATGAGGATAGTAGAGCTGTTTTGCAAATAAGGAAACTAGATGGGCACGGTAGCTCATGGCTGTAATCCCAGCAATTTGGGAGGCCGAGGCGGGAGGACTGCTTGAGTCTAGGAGTTCAAGACGAGTCTAGGCAACATAGTGAGAGACTTCATCTCGACAAAAAAATTTTAAAAATTAGCCAGGCGTGGTGCATGCCTTTGGTCCCAGCTGCTCAGGAGGCTGAGGTGGGAGGATCGCCTGAGCCCAGGAGGTAAGGCTGAGGTGAGCCATAATTGTGCCACAGCCTGGGCAACAGAGTGAGACCCCAGCTCAAAAAACAAATGAGAGAACGAGGCTTGGTATATTGATCACCATCATCACCATCATCACCACCACCACCACCACCACCACCATCATCACAGTTGCTACTTACTGAGCACAGATTCTACCAGGCTAAATCCCCCTGCAGGGCACATATTAACATGATCATTTGCCAGCTAAGGAAATAAGACTCAGGAAAATTAAGTACCTTGCCCTGCAGGTCACACCACCAGTCACCCACCGGCTGGGAAATGGCCGAGGTGCCCTGAATGACCTTCCATCAGAGGCTCCAGGGGAGGTGAGGGGTACTCACAGCTTGAGGACAGCTGACCGTTTTCCCAGCATCATGTTCACAAAGTCTCGGTAGGAGATGGTGTCGCTGACCCCACCTGTCACCTCCGAGATCATCTTCTTCATCTCCAGGTGGGTCTTGGGGACCCCAAGCTTCTCCATCATCCTCTTTAAAGACATCAGGTCTGCCAGAGGAAAGGAAGATTTGTGAAGTGGGGACAGGGCTGCCAGGGCCTCGTGCGGCAGTGGGAAGGCTCCACTCTGGCGCCTGTGCCCAGGAGCTTGGTGAGGGATCCTCTCCCTGGAGCCTGCAGTCAAGATGTTTCTCCTCCAGGGAAGACAAGCTCATCCTTGCTCTCTTTGGAGGCAGAATAGACTAGTGGTTAGGAACCTGGGCTTCCAGAGTCCGAAAAACTTGCATTGAGCTCAAGTTTTGCTATTCCTGACTGTGGGACCTGGGGCAAACTACTAAACCTCTCTGAATCTGCTTCCCACCAGTGGAACAGACTGATGGGATCATTCAGAGAGACAATGTACAGAAAACACCGGCACAGAGCAGGTGCTCAGTAGGAAGCCATTATTGTTTTTTTGCTTTTTGGGTTTTTTTCTGAGACAGGGTCTTACTCTGTCACCCAGGCTGGAGTGCAGTGGCACAATCACAGCTCACCATGACTTTGACCTCCTGGGCTCAAGTGATCCTTCTGCATCAACCTCCCAAGTAGCTGGGGCTATAGGCATTCACCACCACGTCTGGCTAATTTTCCTATTGTTTCTTATACTATTATTGTGATCTCTGATGTTCCCTGTGGTTAGGGAAGGCTGTGTGCCCACTCGTCTGCTGGTTGGAGAGTTACTGCCCAGTGAGGTGGGCCCAGGGAGTTGGTTCAATCCTGGGCATTGAAAGTAACTCTCAGGCCGGGCACAGTGGCTCACGCCTATAATCCCAGCACTTTGGGAGGCCAAGGTGAGAGGATTGCCTGGGCCCACGGGTTCAAGACCAGCCTGTGCGACTTGGCAAGACCTCATCTCTACAATAAATCAAAAAATTAGCTGGGCATGGTGATTCATACCTGTAGTTCCAGCTACTTGGAACACTGAGGTGGAAGAATCA
>CAUYQG010071590.1:0-27708 GCA_963574415.1 Tarsius wallacei | reverse complement strand
AAGGAATATTACTCAGTAGTCAACATGAATGAACTGCCACATTGATACACAGGGATGAAACTTAGTGATAAAATATCAAGTGTGAAAGAAAAAAAGTTTTGGCTATTCATGGTCATTTGTTTCCATATGAATTTCTGTATTATTGGGTCATTGAATTTTTACAGTAGAACATTAGCATATAAAAGGAACCAACTGGGAGAGAAAAAAATGTGAAGAGATAACATTTTAATTTAATTGTTTTAGTTACATGCTCTTCTACCTCAAGATGGGAACAGGAAGTACAAGATGATTTTTAAAGAGAGCAGGAGATGGTAAGGAAGGCTATTTACTGTAATGTAGGAAGGAGGGAGGGAGGGCAAGAAGGATTGAGTGGAAAGGCATTTGAACTGCAGCAGAGTTCTGAGAAAAATTCTGCAGGCAGACAAATAATTCACAAGGAATGCAACTGCTTCAGTACCCTACCATGCCCAGTCCTACGTGAAGCAGCCAGCAAGAAGTGTGACCACAGAGTGGCGGATCCAGGGGGTCGCACCTGGGGCCATCAGGCAACGGTATCCCTTGCACTGGAGACCTGAGTGTTGCATTTTCATGCTCACTGTGGTCCACCCCCTTGAACTGCCCAGCTAGACTTCCACATGCAGGTTTGGGATCAGCTCCTTTATGCTTCCCTCTTTTCCTGGGGGAAATCTTAGGAGAAGGAGACTGATAGGAGAAACCACAGCCCCTGTTGTTGCAGCTGGTCTGGGGGCTACCACTAGTTCTCATCCTCACTATCCTGTACTAATTATTCTAAATTTTCCTTACCCTCAGCTACCACCTTGGCAGGTCTTGGTGGCTTACATGATGAGGTGATCCAAATCTCTATTTCTTAAGGGTTTGAGCCCTTGACCATTATACTCTTCTCAGGCCAATGTTACTGCTCACATGGTCTATTCATAGTTACCATGGAGAAAGGGAATACCCAGAGGCACCCATGAGGATCATCCAGGTTCTGCAGGTATTCTTCCCTACATCCTTTTATAAAAGCAACTCTTCTTCCTCCTGCAGATCAATGTTGTTAACTCTTGCCACAATGACGACTCCTTTCTTGCCCACTGGACCCTGAGCATGAAGAGTCCAAAGCTCTCCTATCAAGGATTCTAGATCATTAGAGTATATTATAACAGAGAGCAGGAGAGTTAATAACATTCTGAAACAAACAATAAATGGGCATTTTTGCTCAGTTCATGAAAATGGGAACGACTTCTTATCCTCTTCCTAATTGGTATAGAGAGTAATACATCTGTCATACCAATGGTAGAATACTGTTTACCTGAAACCTTATTAGTTTGATCTAAATGACACCATGTCCAGCACAGTAACTGTGAGCAAGGCTGTTTCTAGCTAAGCTTATGGTAGTCACCATTCTTTCTCTGAGAGTCATCAGATTTCCACAAGGACCAGACTGTTGGCAAATTAAATGAAGATATGATAGAGACCACCTGTATTAACTTCCTGAGACTGCCATCACAAGTGACCACAAACTTGATGGCTTAAAACAATACAAGTTTAGATGACAGAAATTCAAAATCAATGTGTTCTTAGGGCCATACTTCCTCTGGAGGCTTTCGTGGAGAATCTTGTCTTTGCTGCTTCCAATTTCTTGTGGTTGCTGGCTTCCTTTCAAGGTGTGTACTCCCATTTCTCTGCTCTGTCTTCATATCACTTCTCCTTTACTCTGGGTCTTCTCTTCTGTCTGATATAAGGATATTTGTCATCAGTTAGGATCCACCTGGATATTCAAAGTGAATTTTATCTAAAAGATCCCAACTTAATTATATATGCAAAGACTCTTTTTTCCAAACGGTCATAGTCAGAGTCTAGGCATTTAGATGTAGTCATATCTTCCTGGAGGCCACCATTTCATCCACTATACTACCACTCTTGCATCTTTGAGACCCCGAAGAAAGGCACTAAAATGTTGGCCAGAGTCTGGGAAGGGGAAGATTAAGAGGATTCTACTTGTCCTTTTCCACCATAGTAGGCGTTACACTACTGGTCAAGGACCCAGTATGAAGAACTGTCGATTGTATCAATTCCAATTATACATTTGGAAACTTAGGAAATGATTATTGGGTCTATGCGGGCTGAACTTTCATTTGTTAACTGCTCTTCAGCACAAAAAACCTGCCCCCCTTAAAGCAACACTTTCTCCTCCCGCTGATCCATGTTGTTAACGCTTGCCACAACGATGACTCACATCATGACACATTGGATCTTCAGTCAGGTAGTATTCCAAATGCTTGGCTATTCCCCCTTCTTCAATATGCATCATCCAAGTAAATGACCGTACGTCTCTTTGGGACAGACTAAGAGCCCCATAAGGGATATACACTTCATGTGGTGTTGTAAGATTCTTTGTCCTAGGAGCCTGATCAATAAATTCTAGATCTAAAAACTTACACAGGCCTGGGAACCATGCAAGGGATTGTGACTTTTTATTGGGACAATTGTCATCAGCTTCTGTTTCCTCCATTCTTGCCTGGGTTGCTTGCAGATGCCAAACAACAGCCTGTTGGCTGCCCTTCTGTTTTACCTCTGGCAATACCAACCTCTATTAACCAGATCTACAATTCCCTGTGAGCTAAGTCTCATGGGGCTCTTCCCTGTCTTGCCAGTCACAATCATTGCTATCATCGGGCCTTTATGGTTTTTGGAAGTGCCGTCATTCTCATGCATATTATGTGCCAGGCTAGGACTGCCTCTCCTGCTGTCATCCCTGGTGCAGAGGAGCCACCATTGAGCTTCTCAGTGATGCTAGCTTCTCACCAACACATTCCTCATGACTTTAGTGAATCATATTTCCTCTCCTGAAACATAAACCTCTGATGGGTCTTCTGGCCTCACATAAAATATCTATTGCATCATGCCCCCCCACCAAGCTTTTTATCCCTTCCTCTACCATCTCACAGGATACCCCAGGTATTTTCCCTCATTTGCTATATTTCTCCAGGCTTCTGAAAGCCTCCATAATGGTGAGTTGGCCCATTTTTCTGACCTTTGTTTGCCAAGGTGCTAAATCTCATGCTCCAAGAAGTGTTTCCATATCAATAAATTCTTGCTTATCCAATTCCAGCCTCCTTTATCAAGAGTTCTCCCGGTATCCAGACAGATAAGGAATCTTTGTGGCATTGTGCCCCATGTTTTTCCAATGCCTGAAACATTATACCTACAAGGAAATGTCCTGATTACCACCAGTGAAATCTTTAAGAATTAGGTCATTACCTTGTATCCAAATTAACTGAACATTACCTACCTGTCAAGATGGAATTCTCTGCACGTGGTGAGCTGTGAGTGAAGTTGTTCCACATTCTCATCTTATATACTATTTTCCTGGACCACTCCCTTTATATCTCCTCTTAGTTTCCGCCTGTCAGAAAGCTTGCACAAAGATGGATTATTCATACAAGAGATTTATCAAAAGAAGGAACAGAAAAAGGTGGGATTGTTTTCAGACCATGCTGCAAGTCTGACACCTATGGAAGGAGGGTAGGAGGGAAGGAGATTGTAATACAGTTTCAAGAATGTCTTGAACAAGCTCAGAGAGAGTCCATGAGCCCCAAAGTTGTCTCTCAGAAGAGACCATAGTGAGCACAGATGGATTCCAGAAGACAAGCAAAGGGACTGGCAAGTAAATGCACTATGTCCTACAGGAGATGCATGCAGTACCTTTTCACAGCTGCCAGGTTCACTGTTTAAATAAGGATGGGTGAGAAACATAATTTTGCAGTGGAACAAAACTGAGTTTAAATCCTTGTTCTTTGGGTTTGGACAGGTTCTTTTAACTTTTTGGAGACTCAAGTTTGTTCCAGCTGTAAAAACTGGAGATATTAGTATCTATCTCTTAGTGTCGCGGCAAGTATAAAATGTGATGATTTATGTAAAGCCTTTAGCATGGTTTCTAGTATGTAAATGTTAGTGCTTCTAAGTTTAGGAATATGCACTGTCTGACCAGCTGGCTATTTCCTACTTCTGTCGTAGAATACTCAAAATCCAGTCAGTCTAAAAAAAAAAATGAAACCCTTTACTCATAATACGCATGAGTAATATATATGGCCTTAACATTAGTCAAAATAGCATGTAAAATATAACTAATGCCATAGAAATGCAGGTAATGTTTTTCAGTTAAACATCACTTTAGAATATATAATTTAATAATAAAAATAAATGTAACTATGATAATTTTTATGACAAGTAAGATATGGGTACACTATATGTTTTCGAGTTTCCTAATAACTACCTCTATTGAAAATTATAGTCCATCCTTCATAATTCTCAAAATGGTGTTCAGTTGAAACAATGGCTTTGTCTTAGATCAGTAAATCATTCTCAATTATTGGTTAATTTTAGACATTGCAAAGTTTCATACTTCTTACTGTGAATTTAATAATAGATTATAAATTAACTTTAAAAAAAATCTTTGTCCTGGTTGCTTGTGTTACCATGAATGTAAATTCCAATATGTCTTTGAAAATGTTTCATTTAAATTAGTAGGCCGAGGCCAGATCTGGTGGCTCACACCTGTAATCCCAGCACTTTGGGAGGATTGCTTGAGCCCAGGAGTTCGAGACCTGCCTGGACAATATAGGAGACCTTGTCTTTACAAAAATAAAAAATAAAAAATATTGACCAGCATGGTAGCATGGGTCTGTAGCCCCAGATATTTGGGAGGCTGAGATGGAAGGAAGGATTGCCTAAGCCTAGAAAGTCAAGGCTGTGGTGAGCCATAATCATTCCACTGCACTCTAGCCTGTTCAACAGAGTGAGACTCTAACTAAAAAAAAAAACAAAATTAGACAAAATTAATTAATTAATTAATTAAAATAAATTAGTAGATTGACCATTTTTCAACTATTCAAATTTTAAAATCTTAGATTATCACCTGTAGTAATATTTCTATGTTACAGAAATCAATTCTGAGAAAAATTTAAAACAAAGAAATTATCTATGGTGTATAAAATATTGCCTTTTGGTCAGGTGCAGTGGCTCAGCCTGTAATCCTAGCACTTTGGTTTGCCAAGGCGAGAGGATTGCTTGAGCCCAGGGGTTCAAGACCAACCTGGGCAACTTGGTAAGACCTTGTCTCTACAATAAATCAAAAAATTAGCCAGGTGTGGTGTTGTGTATCTGTAGTTCCAGTTACTTGGAAGATTGAGGCAGAAGGATTGCCTAAGTCCAGCAGGTTGAGGCTGTGGTGGCTGGAAGCATGCCACTGTCTTCCAGCCTGGGTGACAGAGTGAGACACCAACTCAAAATAAATAAATAAATAAATAAATAAATAAATAAATAAAATATTGCTTTTTAAATTATAATGGTATAAAGGAAGATATGATGAGCATTCACTCATAATAATGACTAATCACGTCCACTCAGGTCTAATGACAAGAAATTACTATGCCAAAGTCTTAGGCTCCCATTTGAATTATGTTGTAGGGAAAAAGTGTGAAAGGAATTCACATAGACTAGATTTTTCTAGATGAAGGGTCATCTAAGGTGACAACAACAACAAAAAAAACCTTGTTGATTTTATTGGTTAAAAAAGTGAAAAAGAGCTTTGTGGATAAAAATTAAGTTAGTATTTATACTAGTCTAGCCACTGTCTTTTTCTCTTGGGCTTTACTTAGAAAAGTTGAAGTCATACAGAAAGGAATCAGCCATAGTTAAAATTTTCTCTCCCCATTCCATACTCCTCCATCCATGCACTCCATGATGAGAAAACTTCATCCTAGATAGCAGATCACTGGTAAGGGTTAAGAGAAGCTGAAGTGGATGCCAGATCTACTGTGGTTCCTCTGGTATCTGACTCTCCCCAAACGGTGTAGTGGTTGGCAACGATGGACTAGACTCCTGCTTTATCCTTCCACCTCCCACATACTCTATGCCTCCCACACACTCACCACGTGCCCACCTACACATGTAGCTGACATACCCTGGGGTTGATTATCTGAGTAAATCAGCCTAAGCTACAGCATCTAAAATGTCCAACTTGAGTTGGAAAGTTGAAAAAAATACCAATAGAATTAATTAATTTTTCTTTCAGAAGTTAAAATTGTGCCATTATGACAGTGGCAGAATGAATTCAAGATTAAGAGAGTAAGTCTCACTGGACATAGTGGCTCAAACCTTTGAATTCCAGTACTTTAACCATGGCTCAAACCTTTGAATCCCAAGGAGGGAAGTTGGCTTGAGTCCAGGAGTTTGAGACCAACCTAGGCAATATAGTAACACTCCATCTGTATGAAATATAAAAAAATTAGCTACTCGGCAAGCTGAGGGGTGAGGATCAACTGAGTCCAAGAGGTTGAGACTGTGGTGAGCCTGGGTGACAAAGTGAGATCCCAACTCAATTTATAAAAGAAAGAGAGATTAAGTCTCCAAGTCAATTCATGATGATTGTATATGAATTATGATAAACTTTTTCACAATATTTTTGTAGTTGGAGGAATCAGATGCAATTAACCTTATAGTTGGTAATAAACATCCCATATATTTCCACCTTAAAACCATCTGTTATATTACCTCTTCTTATGTCCCAAAAGAGAGGTGCATTTCTCCTCCATTATAAACTTCGGGAAATGGGGTGGGAGGACTGGTGTATAAAAATAGTTGCAACAGTGCTGAGATGCTGAAAATGTAGGAAACACCCTTATGCATATCAGAGTAGGCAACGAATTCTTGACCAAGTCCCCAACAGCGAACGCCATAAAAGCTGGGATAGGAATGAGAACCTCATCAAATGGAAAAGCTTCTGCACAACAAAAGAATCCATCAAAAGAGTAAAGTGACAACCCACAGAATGGAAAAAACGGGAAATTATGCATCTGAGCAAGTCCTAAGATCCAGGATCTATAAGAAACTCAAAGTGAAAGGAAAAAAAAAAAAAGAAACAACCTCCTTAAAAAGTGGACAAAGAACATGAACAGATACTTCTCAAAAGAAGACATACAAGCAGCCAACAGACACAGGAAAAAATGCTCAGCCTCACTAATCATCAGAGAAATGCAAATCAAAACTGCAGTGAGATACAATTCCTCTCCCGGGAATATACCCAGAGGAACATAAATCATTCTACCAAAAAGACACCTGCACACACATGTTTATGGCCACACGATTCACAATAGCAAGAACCAAGCCAGATGTCCACTGAAAGTGGACTGAATTTTAAAAATGTGGTACATATATGTGAAGGAGTATTACGCATCATAAAGAAGAAAAAAATCATGGACTTTGCAAGCAACTTGGACAGAGTTGAAGACCGTCATACTAAGTGAACTATCACAGAAACAAAGAATTGAATACTGCATGTTCTCACTCGTAAATCGGCCCTGAATGCTAGTCACATTAGCACAAGGGTGGGATAAGCAGTCACAGAGCACTGCTAGGGGAGGGAGGGAAAGTGTGAGAACATGTGACAACACAGAAGGTACCTGGTCCACTCCTGGGGTAGTGAGGGACAGCCCAAACTTCATCTGCCTGAAGCCTATTTATGTAGTCAATCTTCACTTGTACCCCACAAATAATAAGACAAAAATTAATTTTAAAAAGACCCTAACCACATGTGGTTTTGACCTTGGACTTCCTCTAGAACTTTAAGAAATAAATTTATTTTGTCGTTTGCTTTTGTTCAATGTTTATTTATTTATATTGATATACAATAGTTGTACATATTTTGGTGATACATGTGATCTTTTCGTACCTGGACGCAAAGTTTAACTATCAAATCAGGGCAATCAAAATATCCATCACCTCAAACATTGATTATTTCTTTGCCTTGGGGGCATGATCATTCTTTTCTTCTAGCTATTTTGAGGTATAATTACTGTTAACTATAATTTCCATCTTGTACCGTTGAATGTTATAGTTTATTTCTTCTATCTAGCCTTATTTTTGTACTCCAGAACCAACTTCTCCTTATCCTTTCTCCCCACTTCCCTTCCCAGCCCTTGGTAATCAGCATTCTATTCTCTAGTTACATAAGATCCACATATTTAGCCCCTAAATATGAATATGAACATGTGATATTCGTCTATCTGTGCCTGGCTTATTTCACTTAACATAATGACCTCCAGTTCCATCCACGTTGCTTCAAATGACAGGATTTTATTTTTTATGACTGAATAATATTATGTTGTGTATACTACCATATTTTCTTTATCTAGTCCTCTATTGATACACACTTAGACTGATTCTGTATCTAAGCTATTGTAATAGTGCTGCAATAAACATGGAAGTGCAGATATGGTTTTTATATACTGATTACCTTTCTTTTGTATATACATTCAGCAGTGAGATTGCTGGACTAGATAATAGTTTTTTTTGTTTGTTTGTTTGTTTTATTTATTTTTTTTTTAGTTGGAGTCTCACTCTGTCGCCCAGACTGGAGTGCAGTGGCCGCTCCCGGCCACCGCAGCCGCGACCTGCTGGGCTCCGGCGATCCTGCCACCTCAGCCTTCCAAGTAGCTGGAACTACAGGCGCGCACTACCACGCATGGCTAATTTTTTGATTTATTGTAGAGACGAGGTCTCGCCAATTTGCCCGGGTGGGTCTCGAACCCGCGGGCTCAGGCAATCCACTCACCTCAGCCTCCCAAAGCGCTGGATTACAGGCTGAGCCACGGAGCCCGGCTTAGATGATAGTTTTATGTTGAGTTTTTTTAGGAGCCTCCTTACTGGTTTCTGTAGTGGCTGTACTAATTTACACTCCCACCAACAGTGTATGAGAGGTCACCTTCTCCACATCCTCACCAGCATCCAGTAGTTCCTGACTTTTTGATAAAAGCTATTTTAATTGGGGTGAGACATTATCTCATTGTGGTTGTAATTTACATTTCTCTGATGCTTAGTGATGTTGAGTGCTTTTGTGTATACCTGTTAGCCATTTGCATGTTTTCTTTTGAAAATTGTCTGTTGAGATCTTTTGCTCATTTTTAATTGGATTATTTGGTTTTTTGTTATTGAGTTGTTTGAGTTCCTTCTGTATCTGATTATTAATTCCCTGTTGGATGGGTATCAGACAAATATTTTCTTTCATTCTGTGTATTGTCTTTTCATTTTATTGATTATTTTCTTGACAATGCAGAAGCGTTTTAGCTTGATGTGATCCTATTTGTCTAGTTTTGCTTTTTTGCCTGTGTTTTTGTGGTCTTACTCAAAAATACTTTGCTTAGAACAATATCTTATAGCATTTCCCCAATGCTTTTCTTTAACAGTTTTATAGTTTAAAGTCTTGCATTTAAGTCTTTAATCAATTTTAAGTTGATTTTTGTATATGGTGAAAGATGGGAATTTAATTTTATTCTTCTGAATGAGGATATCCAGTTTTCCCAGCACCATTTATTAAAGAGACTGTCATTTTCCCAATGTATGTTACCGATGCCGTTGGCAAAAACAAATTGGCTAAGTGTGTGAATTTATTTCTGGGTTCTCCATTCTGTTCATTTATCCATGTGTCTGTTTCTATGCCAATACCATGTTGTTTTGGTTATAACTTTGTAGTGTAATTTGAAATTAGGTAGCAATAATGCCTCTAGCTTTGCTCTTTTTGTTCAGGATTGCTTTCACTATACAGGGTCTTTTGTAGTTCCATGCATATTTTAGGATTGTTTTATCTACTTCAGTGAAGAATGTCATTGGTGTTTTGATCAAGATTCCATTAAATATATAGCTCACTTTGGGTAGTATTCACATTTTAACAATATTAATTCTGCCAATCTTTTTCTTTCTTTCTTTCTTTCTTTCTTTCTTTCTTTCTTTCTTTCTTTCTTTCTTTCCTTCCTTCCTCTCACTCTCTTTCTCAGACTCTGTTGTCCAGCTGGAGTGCAGTGGCATGATCATGGCTCATCTCAGCCTTGACTACACTGGGCTCAAGCAATCCTTCCACCTCAGCTTCCTGAGTAGCTGTAACTACATGTGAGCCCCAAGTCTAGCTAAGTTTGCTATTTTGTAGAAATAAGGTCTCACTATGTTGCCCAGGCTGGTCCTGAATTCCTGGGCTCAAGTAATTTTCCTACCTTGTCCTCCCAAAGTGCTGGGGTTGCAGGCATGAGTCACTGTGCCCAGCTTAATTTCTTTCATCAGTGTTTTATAGTTATATAGAGATCTTTTTACTTCTTTGATTAACTTTATTACTAAGTAATTTAATTTTGATAGCTATTGTAAATAGGTTTTTTTCGTGATTTTTTTTCAGATTGATAGTTGTCCATGTATTGAAGTGTTACAGATTTTTATGTTTTGATTTTATATCCTGTGACTTTACTGAATATGTTTATCAGTTTGAAGAGTTTTTTTGAAGGCATCTTTAGGTTTTTCTGAATATAAGACCATGTCACTTGCAAAAAAAAATGTAACTTCTTTCTTTCCAATTTGGATGCCTGTTATCTTTTTTTTGAGTTGGATTCTCACTCTGCCGCCCAGACTGGAGTGCAGTGGCCGCTCCCGGCCACCGCAGCCTCGGCCTGCTGGGTTCCGGCAGTCCTTTCGCCTCAGTCTTCCAAGTAGCTAGAATTACAGGCACGCGTTACCATGACTGGCTGGGTTTTTTATTTATTGTAGAGACAAGGTCTCACCAAGTTGCCCAGGTGGGTCTCGAGCCCGTGGGCTCAGGCAATTCACTCACCTCAGCCTCCCAAAGCACGGGATTACAGGCTGAGCCACCGAGCCCGGCTGCCTGTTATCTTTTCTAATATTTTGTCTAATTGCTGTGGCTAGAATTTTGAGTACTATATTGAATAGAAGTTGTGAAATTAGATATCCTTGTTTCGTTACAGACCTAGATGAAAAGGCTTTCCATGTATCCTCTGTTCAGTATGATTATTAGCTGTGAGTTTGTCATATATGACTTTTATAGTGTTGAGTTATGCTCCTTCTATACCCAGTTTGCTAAGAGTTTTCGTCATGAAGAAATGTTTAACTTTACTGAATAATTTTTCATCTATTGAAACGATACTATGGCTTATCCTTGATTTTGTTGACGTGATACATCATGTTTATTGCTTTGCATACGTTGAAACATCCTGAATTCCTGGGATGCATACCACTTGATCACAGTGAATGATTGTTTTAACGTGATGTTGAATTAGGTTTGCTAGTATTATATTGAAGATTTTTGCATCTGTGTTAATCAGGAATACTTACCTGTAGTTTTGTTGATGTTGTTCTGTCTTCATCAGATTTTGGTAGCAGGGTAATGCTGGCCTAATAGAATGAATTTGGAAGTCCCTCCTCTTCATTTTTTGAAATAATTTGAGTAGAATTAGTATTAGCTCTTCTTTAAATGTTTAGTAGAATTTAGCAATGAAGTGGAGCTTTAAGGTCCTGGACTTTTATTTGATGGGAGACTTTTTATTACTGCTTCAGTCTTGTTACTCATTATTGGTCTACTCAAGTTTTCTTCATGATTCAATCATGGTAGGTTGCTTGTGTCCAGGAATTTATCCATTTCTTCCAAGTTTTCCAGTTTTTTGGTGTACAGATGTTCAGGGTGGTCTCTAACAATTCTTCGTATTTCTGGTGAATCGGTTATAATGTTTCTATTTTTTATGGCCAAGTAGGAATTGATAACCAAGAAGCAACATGGAAGTCAGTGGATGGAAAATTGCCAAGAGAAAACATCAAGAGTAAGAGAGGTTCTGTCTAAGCCAAGCTAACAAGGTTCTTGTGGAGAGGCCAGGGTGACCATACATCACCTGAGGGATGATGGAGGATGAGAAACCTGATTAGACATCGAGAGTGGTCAGATATTGATGGTGGCAAGTTCTTGCTAAACTGACTTGGCAGAGCTCTTTGATGAAGCTGAGTTTTACAAGAAAGTGCACAGATGGACTTGGGAGAATGTTCAGGAGTCTGAGTCATGTTTGGCCAAACAAAGAATCTGTCAGTGAAAAGGGTTTAAGTACAAAGGAAAGATTAACTTTCCATGGTACAGCCTCACATGCATTTTGAACTTTGTACCCATTTTATGCATTAATTTTTAAAGCATTCCTCAAACCCTGTTACCCCCTCAAGATACTGTATTCTCTCTCGTATCTTCCTCCTTCATCAATCTTTCTCCTTCTAATCCCACCTTGTCAAAACAGAATGCCATGTCCCAATGTCATGAAGTTCTATTTATGCTTCTCTTTAGTTGTTTTTTCAACCAGCCCTTTATGTCTATTCTCATTATTGCTAGAAACACTTATAGAGCACCCCGCACTCAACCTGTTAGGGATTCAAGTTTGCACTAGCTGCCGGGAATTCACCACTTAAAGATTTTTTTTGAAATAAGGAAATATAATCACGAAGCTTGCATGTTAGTGATTGAGACAGAAATTAAGCAAGCAAGTTTATAAAATAATGTCAAGTAGTACAACGAGGAAAAATAAAGCACCTAAAAGAAAACTTATTTCAGATGGACTGATCAGATGAGACTTTGCTGAGGGGGTTTGCTTTCAACAGGAATCTTAATAAAATGAGACATGATCCCAGATATTGGGGAAAGAGAATTCAGGCAGAGGGATGAGTGAGAGCAAAAGCATTCTTGATGGGTTGCTAGAAGGCAGAAAGAGATAAGACGTAAGCTTAAAGAGACTCCAGATCACACAGATCTTGGAAGCCATGACTTGGATTTCAGGTGGAGCTCTGGGTGTGAGAAGTCAACGAGAGGTTAATAAACTAGAGAATAGCATGGCCTAATTCACATGGATAAAGTTCACCCTGTTGCCTGGAGAACTGACCACAGGGAACAAGAGTGGAGAGTCACAGGCTGACGACTGCAGTACATTTGCAGTGAACTATATCAGCTAAAACTAAGGTGGAAACAGGGGAAGTGGAGAGAAATGCTAGAATTTGGGGAGCTATTTTGAAGGTAGGTTTGATAGGCCTATAAGCAGTGCTGTTGAACTGGATGTGGGCCTGGAGGAAAAGAATGAGGGTGACACCTAGGATGTGGCATAAACAACTGGGTATTGAAGCATCACTATGCCCTAAAGCATGTAAAATAAGGAAGGAGCAGCCTTTTGAATGGGAGTAATTAAAGATACTGTTTTGTACGCTTTAAGTTTGAGATGGTCATTTTTCAGGTAGAGAACGTTAAATTGGCAGTTGGGTATGATACCTGAGTGTGATACTCAAGAACAAGCCTGGGATAAAAGTATACCTTTGGGGAGCGTAAGTGTATAGAGATATTTTTAAGCTGTTAACCTGGTGCTGAAAAATCTCTCTCCACCAACTCAGGCTCCTGCCTCCTGATGTAAAACACAACACTCTTCTCTCTCCAGTCTCTCCCTATGCTCCGCCTTTCCTCTACATTTTGTGTTTATTTCATATACCAAATGTTTTCTCTATTTTTGCTTCCTTGTCTCTTGTGAACTCACATCCTCAGGGCTTTGCCTGCCATTCCCAGATCACTTCTGAAAACATTTTCCCAAACCAACACAATTTCTTCTCTTATAAACCTTCCAGCTTTAGTAGTTGGGGTGATTCCCTCACAGGGATACCTGAGAGAGAACTATTAGAGGTTCATGTTCAACTTGAAGTAGTTTTGCAGTGTTGCTCTCAGAGTGAAGCTGAAATGAATTACAAACTGCAATACAATAAGGAGTTATGGAACTAGAGTTCTGGCTGCCACCCTTATGGATGTTAAAATTGATTTGCTTGAGCCACAAAAGGAAGAGATGAACTATAGAAAAGGTCAAAGTTCATTAAAAACTCATGGTCCAGGAGCATCGAGTTGTGCCCCCCCCCCCCCAAATTTATATGTTGAAACCCTAAGTCCCAGTACCTCAGAATGAGACTGTATTTAGAGATAGAACCTTTAATGGGGTAACTATTTAAAATGAGGCCACCTTGGTAATAAGGTGATAATTCTATCTGACTGGCATCCTTATTAGAAGAGAAGATGAAGGCATACAGAGAGAGACACCAGACATGTGTACACATAGAGAGATGGCCATGGGAACATACAGCAAGAAGGTGGCCCTTGCATGCCAAGGAGAGAGATCTCTGAAGAAACCAACCATGCCAGCACCTTGATCTTGGACTTCGGGACTCCAGAACAGTGAGAAAGTAAAACTATGTGGTTTAAGCCACCCAGTCTGTGGTAGTGTTATAGCAGCCTTAGTGCACTATTATAGGTTGCAACAAGAAGATTTACAAAGTGGATTAGTAGATTTCATTCATCATTAGGAAACTGTTTCTAAACCCTTCTGTATTCATGACATACTTTCCAATACTGGGATTTTTGGTAGCAGTATTAAAGAAAGCAAAAAGTGAATACAAGCTTTAAAAAAATTAAGCTCTAGAAAATTAAAAAATCATTTCAACAGTTGTTACCCTATTCATTTTGTGCTCCAAATGCCTGTGTCTCTGGTATGATGTATCTGCTGATAGCCCTGACTTAATCCTAGCTCCGGTATGTCTAGATATTTTCCTTGTGCTTCTTACGACTTGCAACTTCTTTTGCCCGACTCTGAACTGTCCCACATCATACCCTCAGCTTCCATATTTGTCTGACAAAAATCACCGTAAGTATGGTCCTCATTTTTAGCAAAAATAAATTGCACACACTGAGAAAAATTTGGAAATATATCTATGAAGTCTTCAGGGATCATCCTTATGTTACAGCATACTCATTGGAAACCACTATTGTTGAAAAGGTGAGACAAAATTGATGGATTCTGGAAAGAATCGGTGATTGAAATTCACACTTAAAAAGATTCTTACAGAAAGAAATAAAAAGTTGCTGTTAATCACTCAAAGCATTTGGGGGAAAAAAGCATTATCCCTCTTTCCCCTGCTTCCCACACTAACTTGAAATAAAAGCTTGGTATGTCTAGATATTTTCCTTGTGCTTCTTATGACTTGCAACTTCTTTTGCTCTACTCTGAACTGTCCCACATCTTGGTATTTCTATATCAATCTTTCTATAAGTTATTTTAACTCCCCCCCAAAAAACACCACAAACCATCACATTTGCATAACATAAATTTACTCCCACATTCAAAGATACCTGATTAGGCCTGTTTTATTTCTATAACTTGCTTTTGATCATGTGTATACCTGTACTCTGTGTACAGCGTACCAGGCTGTTGAGAGGAGTGCTGAATGAACACACCAAAGAATATGTGGGGTGTTATCTGGACCAGATGGCCAGCCAGGGGTAGGAAGAAGAAGCTGAGCCTTCACCTCTTCTAGTCAGCAGTGCTCTGATGTGCAGTTAGTAACAGACAAAGGGGAAGGGAGTTGTCCCTTAGATTTAAGAGATATTGCAGGGTAATATCAAGGGGAACTGCCATCGCCAAACTGTACTAAGCGACCATTGAACTACAAATAGCTTTTATTTTAAGTTGGTGTGGGAAGCAGAGGAAAGAGGGATAATGCTTTTTTCCCCCAAATGCTTTGAGTGATACTGTTTCATATATTTTTTTAATTTATTCTTTAAAAAATCAACTCCATGGTAAAATATACTTAAAGAGCTTGCACAGCTAATTTCTTATAGATGCCCCCAAATTATATGTTATTGTTATTGTTTCCGATGATATATTATTTAAAGAAAAACTATACTCAAGCAGGAACTTTCTTATTCACTCTAAACAGAATTTCTAGGGCCGCCTATGATGTAGAGAGTTATCCAGAACCTGCTTGTCTGACAGGGCTTCTGGCTCTGACTTATCTAATGAGCCTCTGTGTGTTCACAGTTGTGTTATGTATTGGCACAGATTTCACTAAAGGTAGTCATGTCAAAATATGGTATCTTTACACTTATGTAACTCATTCTCTTGTTGCTCTAAATAGGTAGAGCCAACCTTTTGCAGCTATTGAGCTTATAGCTCCTTGACTTTATTTCTGCAGCACAGATGCTGAATGTACCACCCTAAACATAGTGGTTTTCTGCATAATCTGTTTTCTAGCAACTCTTTCTGTCCCTATCCACTGAATGTGGGGGAAAAACAAAATATATGGGCCACTTATTGTCAATTGGTATCTGTTACAGCTTGCATTTGGCTTAACCAAGCTTAACTACTAACATCGGATAGCTCTCATGTGTCAGATCAAAAGCAAACATACAAGGACTTTTCACATGTATGTAATGACATCATTTTTCTCTTAGACTCCATCTTCGCACACGCACACCTTCTATCCATCCCCCAGATGCTCTTTTCTTTATGTTTGGTGTCTTTTGTGTGTGTGTGTGTTTTGGTTTTTTGTTTGTTTGTTTGTTTGATTTTGAGTTGGAGTCTCACTCTGTCACCCAGACTGGAGTGCAGTGGCCACTCCTGGCCACCGCAGCCTCGACCTGTTGGGCTCCGGCAATCCTTCCGCCTCAGCCTTCCAAGTAGCTGGAACTACAGGCGCGCGCTACCACGCCCGGCTAATTTTTTGATTTATTGTAGGGATGAGGTCTCACCAAGTTGCCCAGGCGGGTCTCGAACCCCCGGGCTCAGGCAATCCACTCACCTTGGTCTCCCAAAGCGCTGGGATTACAGGCTGAGCCACCAAGTCCAGTGTGTGTGTGTTTTTTTTAATTAATTTTTATTTTTTCTTGAGCAACCCTCAGTTTTATTTTATTTATTTTTATTTTAGATTCAAGGGTTACTCATGCAGGTTTATTACATGAGTACATTGAGTGATGATGAAGTTTAAACTTCTATTGAGTCTGTTACTCCAATGGTGAGCAGGATACCCAATAAGTAGTTTTTCTAACCTTTTTCCCCCTCTGTCCCTCTTCTCTTTAGGAGGTCCCAGTGTCTGTTGTTCTCGTCTTTATGTCCAAGTGTATCCAGTGTTTAACTCTCACTTGTAAATGAGAACATGTGATATTTGGTTTTCTGTTTTTGTGTTAATTTACTTAGAATAAAAACTTCCAGCTATATCCACATTGTTGCAAAAGACATAATTTTGTTTTTTTGAAGTCACCTATAGCTCTAGGTCCAACCTACATATACTGCCTGTAATAAGAAGCCCTGATCAATCTCTGGTTTCAGTGAGCAGTTTCTCTCATCCTACTTGTGCATTATTTCTAGCCAAACTCTAACTCATTCACCACTGTGTGTATTGAATTCATGATTTGTGCCCTATGCTAACCCCCTCTTTGCTAAACTGCTTTGCAAAGATATTGCAGCTCTGGGAAGATGGTGATGGAGCCAGTTGGACTGCGCAAGTCTCTGTGTGAGTGAGTGAGTGTATGTGAGTGAGTGTGTGTGCGATTGTGTGTAGGTGGGTGTGTGAGTGGCTGACTGAGTGGGGATTTGGGAGCAAGTGACCACGGCTCCTCTGGTGAAGTGGTTGGTGCCATAGCCACTCTGCTTGGACCCTAACACTTCCTGGAACACAGGAGCTGAGCACCATTTTCTAAAACTAACAAACCCCTTTCCAGGGAGAAGCACCCAGAGTGACTGCCATTGCTAGACTCTTCCCCACCACTGCAGCACCAGGCCACTGACAGTGAGAACTGCAAAGGGAGCACCGTGAAGGAGCCAGAGGCAGAGTCCCAAAGAAATGGCAAGGAGTGGCCACTCCAAACCTGGAATTGCTGCCGCCATCTCCAGTGCCAGGCTAGGCTGCAAGGCCTCACCACTGGGACCTGAGACCAGAGACTATGATACTTGCTGGGGAGGAAGCTATTCTTCCTGACCCTTTGTGCAACAGGAACAACAGCCTATAGAGGAACTGAGCAGCCAGTCTAATGCCTGAGCAGAGAAGTGATCCAGGGCACCCTCCACGGAACAGCAGACCTATATCTTAAGACCAGGAGGTGATGTCTACATTGCTTTGGGGCTGCTCTCTGCCCAGAGAGGATCCCCCTACATTGCACAAGCCCTTGTAGGAAACAGCTGATGTGGAGCCACATGAAATACCCCCTCCCACCCTGAGCAACTGCTGGGTGATAGATGCATACAGCAGATCGGACAAAGGAGGCTTACTCGCCCACACTCCTAGCAATGAACAAAAGAGATCAGGAGGCCAGGGAAGAGGCCAGAGGTCCCACTCCTCAACTGCAAATTAGATGCTGTGGGAGCTGTGACCACGCTGGGAAAGAAAGAAAGGGGAGAGAGCTTAGGAGATACAGCATCAAATTGTCCAATCTCCTTGCCCCCCTGCCAAGGGTGCATGCCAGTTATCAGTTGCAGGCAGTAATGGGTAAATATTTCAACATCTCAAGTTTCAACAGTTAAGAGGGAACCTGCAGGAACAAACCTGCCACATGAAGGAGCTCCCTCCTTCTCAAAGAGATAAACTAAAGCTGAGAAGTTTCTACCAGTATTTGGGGTTTTTTTGTTGTTGTTGTTAGTTTGTTTGTCTTCTCTTTTGTTGTTGCGGCTGTTTTTCTTTTTTGCTTTGTTGGTTGGTTGGTTTTCTCTTTATTTCCTCTTTTTTTCTCATTTTGTTCTTTCTATTTTTTCCCTCTTTTTTTCTTTCTTCTTGTTTTCTTTTCTCCCCTTATTCCCTCTCTTTTCTCTTTTATACTCTATCTTGGACTCAAGGGCTAAATGAGAACATCCATTGAATGGTCATAATGTGTGGAGATGGAGAATGAGTCCCAGCTGACCCACTCACTAGGTCCTGAATCCTTGTAGCCTCTCTCCCTCCCCTTAATAAGCACTCAAAATTGTAAAGAGGTAGCACAATGTCTCACCCTCAGCCCTATTTCATAATTAAACAAACCCAGAGGCCTGGCTCAGGAAAGGACAGAAGGTAGAGCAAATATCAGAAGTCAATACTTCTCCATTTCCCACTGAGCAATGGAACCAAAGAGAAAGATTTTTTTAAAAAACCACTACAAATGAAGAAAAACCAACAAAAAAAATCACTGGTAACCTTCAGAGCCCCAACAAAGAGACAATGCCTGAAAGAACAGCTATTGGAGCACAAACAATGACTATCTCCAAGAACAACTGTACCTAGAAAGTACTTACAGAGATCAGAGAATCATTGGATAGAATGAATAAAAATCAAGAAATACAAGGGATAAAACTAAATTAAATTGCAGTGGAGTTGGACAGACTCAGGAAGCATATTTAGAAATAATGGAAAAAACTCCATTCAAGAAATAAATAATAGACTGACAAGAATAAGCAGCAGAAATGTCCAACTAGAAGAAAGAATCTCAGAGACAGAAGACCAAAATATGGAATTAACCCAATCTATTAAAAATACAGGGAAAAAAACTTAAGAACAAAGAAGAAACTCTCCAAGAGATGTGAGATTTTATCAAGAAGCCAAACCTGTGTCTTATTGGTATACTGAAGTTGAAAGAGAAAAAAAAACCAAACAGCTTGGAGCAAACATTCCAAGAGGTCATTTAAAAAAACCTTCCTCATCTGGCCAGAGACACAAGTATACAAGCACAAGAGATTCAGAGAAACCCTGCAAGACATCTTATGAGAAGCTCAACTCCTAGACACATAGTAATTCACCTACAAAGTAAGTATAAAAGAAAAAATCCTAAAGGCAGCAAGAGAAGTCAGACTACTTACTGGGGAAGACCAATCAGAATCATTGCAGATCTATCTGCAGAAGCACTACAGGAAAAAAGGGATTGAACCCCAAACTGTAATGTTCTCAAAGATAAACAGTTTCAACAAAGAATTTCCTACACACCCAAGCTAAGTTTAATCAGTGATGGAGAATTAAAATTCTTCTCAGACATCCAACCCCTAAGAGAATATCCTGCTTCCAGACCAGTTCTACAGGAGACACTTAAAAAGGTGCAGTGAACAGAAGAAAAAAGAAACAAAACAAATACCATACACTTTGCAAGATCACAAACACAGAAGCAACAGAGCATACCAGCAAAAATAAAAACGCACATGTATACTAATACAAAAGCTAAAAGAAAAAACAACTTTATAAGAGTCTTATGACAGAGACAAGCTTTCACATTTCTATAATCAGACTGAATGTAAATGGACTAAATGCAACACTGAAAAGACATAGAATGGCAAACTGGATAAAAGACCATGACCCAACAATATGCTGCCTCCAGAAAACACACCTCATGAAAAAAGGACACCAACAAATGGTACACCTGTATTGGGCACTTAACATGAATGAAGCTTGTATGACTGGAAGTTGCTCAGGGTGAGTCAGTGAGTGAGTGGTAAGTGAATTGAAGGCCTATGACATCAGCAATCACTATTGTAGACTTTGTAAACACTGCACATTTAAGCTACACTAAATTCATTTAAAAATATTTCTTCAATAACAAATCAACCTTAGCCTAATATAACTTTATTTTATGAACTTTAATATTTTTGACTTTTGGACTCTTTTGTAATAACAGCTTAAAACACAAACACGTTGCACAGTTGTGCAAAATATTTTCTTTCTTTATATCCTTATTCTAGAATCTTTTTTCTGTCTTTAATTTTTTTTCTTTTCTTTACTTTCTAAACTTTTTTCTAAAAACTAAGACACAAAAACACACATTAGTCTAGCCCTACATACAGGATCATCAATATCACTGTCTTCCAACTCCACAACTTGTCCCGCTGGAAGGTCTTCAGGGCCACTACCACGCACGCACGGAGGTGTCATTATCTCCTATGATGGCAATGTATTCTGGAATCCCTTCTGAAGGACCTGCCTGGGGCTGTTTTAGTTAACTTTTTTTTCATGCAAGTAGGAGGAGTACACTCTGAAGTAATGATAAAAAGTCTAGTATAGTATCTAGTGTGTTTGCGTTGCCATAAAGGGATACATTAGACTGGATAATTTATAAAGAAAAAAGATTTATTTGGCTTACAGTTTTGCAGGCTGTATGAGAAGCATGGCACCAACAGAGCCTGCTGGTAAGGGCTTCAGGCTGCTTCCACTCTTGGTGGAAGGGGAATGGAAGCCAGCATCACACGGGCAGAGGAAGGAAGAAAGAGAGAGAGAGGAGGGAGGGAACAGAATCTTTTTAACAATAAGTTCTTATGGGAACAAATTCAGCAAAATCTCATTCCTGTGAGAATGGCACCAAGCCATACATGACCCAAAACCTCCCACTAGGCCTCACTTCCAACATTAGAGATCACATTTCAACATGAGATTTGGAGGGAAGAGATATCCAAACTATATCATATAGTAAACCCATAAATCAGTAACAGAGCTATGTATTATCATTATCAAGCATTATGTGCTGTACATAATCGTATGTGCTATACTTCTGCAGACTGGCAGTGCAGTAGGTCTGTTTACTCCAGCATCGCCCCAAACACATAAGTAATACTTGCAGTATGGTGTTATGACAGCTACAGTGTCACTAAGGGATAGAAATTTTTCAACTCCATCGCAATCTTATGAGACCATCTTCTCATATGCGGTCTGTCATGGGCCAGAACATCACTAAGCAGCGTGTGACTGCATTTTAACAGCTTTGAGCTTTACATTATTTTAATTCCTAAGCATTTTATATTTGTTGTTGCTATTATGAGCAGAATGATTTCCATTCAGACTTTCAAATGTGGGTTTCTACTGATATATTCAATACTTAGAAATGCTTCCCTATTTATTAAACATAATTTGTTGTGATAACTTTCTACTTGCCCTTGTTTTGTTGTTTGTTCTTCTGTGAGAGCCATGGAGAGGAATAGGAATTCTTAGCTAATAATGAGCAACTGACAGACTTCTAGTAGGAAAATGTTCCATCACTGGGACTTAGACCAATGACTGGGTCTCCACTTACTGTTTATTACTCACACTCCCAGGTAACCATTTGAGTAAGATCTGCATTTCTTACTTGGGGATTTCTTCTTTACTCTGTCCAACATCAGGGGTACCTATTTCCTCTTGTGGCCGCTTCTTCATGCTTCTACAGGTTGGATCTCTAAACTTTCCATGTATGTATATGCTAAATATAATGTACTATGTCCGTCTACTTCACCAGGCAAAGTGCGGGCATTCTTAGTAAGCTTTATTTCTTATTTGGGGATCTCTTGTATTCCTGGTACCCAAATAGTTGACTGTGCTTTTGTAGTCTCTATTTAAGGATATCTGAGATTTAAAAAATAACCAATAGGGTACTCACCACATTTGGGCAGTACTCTAATATATGTGGCAGGTTACATGTTCTTAATTCTTTATGCACTTCAACAAATGTTTGCATTATCTCAAATGATAACAGCAATAATAAAATATAATGAGGTATTCCTAGTAAAGTAGGACCCACACATTTTAGTTTTTTTTATATTCTGATGTATCAGTGTCATCTTGTATCAATGGCAACAAGATGCATAAGGTAAAGTTTTGGGAAGATTCAGGGAGAAGCGTAAGGCACACAGATTGGTGTGTCATAAAGTCTCCATCATTTCTAAAGTAAAGAAGTGAGCTCTGTGTCGATAATTCATGGTCTTCCCCTTTAAAATATTTGCTAACTAACAGAGCACTCTTTCAATACCAGCAATTTCCTAAATGAAAACAACTTTTTATTCACCCACATAAAATACTAGGTCTTGGGAAACAACAGGGAAAATAACCCAAAGCCACAACACAATGGTGGTTTTCAAAGGCATCAATTGTAATGTTCCCTCAAATTACCTTGTCAAGCTCTTAGACTGATATGCCTTTAAAAGAACAGAACTTAAATACATAGAATGCTTCCAAATGGAAACAAACCATAATTCCGTGCCTTTCTGTATTTGTTGAATGTGTGTGGTGTGCTTCTGCTGTGACACTCAAGTCAAACGCTTGCAATAAAATATATTGTTTGTCCTATTGGGAGCAGCAAGCTAAAACTAAAAAGTCACCAAGCTTGGTCTGGCGACTTGAGTTATCATTTAAAGGGATAAGAGCACTCCTTCCAAAAAATCCAGGAAGCCTAGGTCTGCCCCTTGTAAAGTGGGAAGTGCTCTGTGCAGGTGTCTGAAGAACTATTACCTAGATTTACCACTTGGCACATTTGTGAGCTTGCCTTGGGCAAGTCATTTAACTCCGTTGAACAATGCCTTTGTCTGTGACATAGTGGTAAAAACACTTGCCTTATAGACTTGGGTATTTGCATGTTAAGGGAACTATAAATAATTCAGCGTGGCTAGATCATGGCGTGAGTTTAGAGGCGTGGAGAGCAAAAAAGGTTGAAACAGAAGGCAGAGATCAGATGACAAAAGACACAGAAAACCAAATCAGAGACTTAAAGCTTTGTTCTGCTGGATCTGCATTAGTCAGAGGGTGGTGATTGAACTATACACTTTTTAAATTTTATACCTAATTGTCAATTGATCTTTTAACTTCTCTATTAGGTCACCAAGCAAACAGCATCCTTAGAGAAAATCACAGTTTCAATTTGAGTATGTCACCTCTAGCAAAGGCACTGCTTGATAACATTGCAACCAAGGGAATAAACCACGAGGACGTAAAATCTTTCTTCTAAAATGTAGCCAAAATCAAAATAGTAGCACTGAAGGAATAACGCTTAAAATACATGTGGTCAAACTCATCATATGCATTAATAGAAGTCCAAAATTTACATTTTGCAATCTAGACCTGCACCATACAATGTATATTATTGATATGATCCACTAGTCACATGTGACTATTGAACACTTTAAATATCACTAGTCCAAACTGAGTTGTGTAAAATACACCACAGATTTCAACCCCTTAGTATGAAAACACACATATGTAAAGTCTCTCATTAATAACTTTATACTGATTACAAGGGAGAATATTTCACAATACTCTGTTAAATAAGAAGTATTGTTAGAATGAATTCCACCTATTACTTGCATCTACTAGGAAATGTAAAATGGCACACATGTTTCACATTCTACTTCTTTTAGCACACATCATCCGGGTCATTCTGGAGCAGTGCTAGAAACAGAAGCAATATCTCAGTATTATTATTCTCCTTTTAGGTGCATTCTGAAGAATGATTAAAGCTACTGGAAAACAGAAGTTATATTTACTTTTATCATTCATGAGCAAATGCGGACTATACTGAAGGCCATGTATGTAAGTATCTTTTTGTATTTGTGTTCTAAATAAATAGACACGTGGGAAATCACTGTGGAGACTAATGATTTACCTGCCAAAACTTGAGCCCTGAGATAACCTTTGATGTTGTCTGTGATTAGAGTTTCTGTGCTCCCATCAACATTGGTTCACAAAGGTTTTCTTTAGGTAGCACGGGTATGTAAGGCAACAACCGATGGCAATAAGGGGCTATAAAGAAAGTTAGCCAGCATGTGAGAGATGCCAAAAATTAAGACATTCACCATTGCTATTAGGAAAAACTATTAACTAATTCTCATTCTCTCTTTTTTCTTGTGTTTGTGTGTCTCCTTTATTTATAAATTCATAGCCGGGCTCGGTGGCTCAGTCTGTAATCCCACACCTTGGGAGGCTGAGGTGAGCGGATTGCCTGAGCCCGCGGTTTCGAGACCCACCTGGGCAGGTGAAACCTCATCTCTACAATAAATCAAAAAATCAGCTGGGCGTGGTAGCGCGCACCTGTAGTTCCAGCTACTTGGAAGGCTGAGGTGGAAGGATCGCCGGAGCCCAGCAGGTCGAGGCTGCGGTGGCCGGGAGCGGCCGCTGCACTCCAGTCTTGGCGACGGAGTGAGACGCCAACTCAAAAAAAAAAAAAAAAATTCATGGAGGACAGAAACTACACCAAGGACCAGCATGGTGTCTCCTGCAGGCAGGAATTTGATTAATCCTTTTCAAAATAAACTCTTAACATAATCTGAATTTGCTTTTTTTTACAACAGTGTCAGTTAATGTTACGCATTACTGCGTAAGTTTCTTAATTTTTAAAAAATATTTTAGCTACTGTCTCTTATCATCAAAGGTTTCATATGTGATAAAAATATACCTCTTGTGAATTTTTATTAAATGTGTGAACAGTGGCCGGGCTCGGTGGCTCAGCCTGTAATCCTGCGCTTTGGGAGGCCGAGGTGAGTGGATTGCCTGAGCCCGCGGGTTCAAGACCCACCTGGGCAACTTGGCGAGACCTCATCTCTACAATAAATCAAAAAATCAGCCGGGCGTAGTAGCACATGCCTGTAATTCCGGCTACTCGGAAGGCTGAGGCGGAAGGATCGCGGGAGCCCAGCAGGTCGAGGCTGCGGTGGCCGGGAGCCGCCACTGCACTCCAGTCTGGGCGACAGAGTGAGACTCCAACTCAAAAAAAAAATGTGTGAACAGTAAAGTTATTATTAACTTAGTTGCATAATATTTAATGAATTGTTAAGTTATTATATAATAATATGCATATGATATGTTATATAATATTATACATATGGATATATAAGTTATTATATAATAAGAGGTGTGGGTTATTACTAACTGTAAGAGAACAGAAGGAGATTGCCTGTGGAAATCAATCTTCAAATGATCCCAGTTCTTTCCATTTTGAGCATGCAGGAGAATATTATCATAATTCCACATTGGCTGTTATGTGTTCCAGACATATAATCCCAAAGAAGTAATGAACTTAGGTTCTGGAAATGTCTTTTGACAAAAATATCTGCTGCTTTGGTTGCCATGCTAAAAATAAAATGAATAGTTCAAGTGTCTGAGATGCTGAAGACAGTCCTCTGACCACATCAAAATTGTGTGCAAGGACAGCAACAGTAAGCAGATGAGATCCTGATCCGTTTGTCCTGGCAATAAAGAAAGAGAGTAAGAAAAAAATAGTAATAAAACCACTCTCCTTTGAAGGTCTACAAGCCTGTATCTAAGTATATCTTGTTGCTTTTCTTTGTCAGACTAGAAAGGAAACCTCTTTATCAGTTAAGTGCCGAAGAGGGCAGGATGATGAAACACACCGCAAACATTAATCTGCAGGCACACCTGCCAATTTTACCTTCATCCTCCTGCAAAAGATGCGCATGGATGGCTAGTTGGTAAATTTGAAAGTGAGTCAGACTAAAAAGCTTCTGCATGGCAAAGGAAACAAAGGAGTGAAAAGACAACCCACAGGTAGGGAGAAAATATTTGCAAGTCATACATTGGGTAAGTGGTAATATCCAAAATATACAAAGAAATGTAACTACTAAATAACAAGAAAACAAATAACCCAATTAAAAAATGGACAAAGGCATAAACAGACATTTCTGAGAAGAAGACAAACGGCCAACAGATATATGAAAAAAATGGTCAGCATCTCTAATCATCAGAAAAATACAAATTAAAACCACAAACAGATATCACTTTACATCTCTTAGATTAGTTATCTTTCAGAAACATGAAAGATAACAAGAATTGTTGGCCAGAATGTGAAGAAAAAGAAACCCTGTACACTATTGGTGGGATGTGATTAGTACAGCCACTTTGGAAAGCAGTATGGAAGTTCCTCAAAAACCTAAAATGAGAATTATCATATGATCCAGTAATCCCTCTTCTGAGTATATATCCAAAATAATTGAAATCAACATGTCAAAGATATACCTGCACTCCCGTGTTTATTGCAGCATTATTAACAATAGCCAAGAGATAAAAACAACCTGTGTCCAATAACCAATGAATGGATAAAGAAAATATATACACAATAAAATACTATTCATCCGCAACAACATGGATAAACCTAGAAGACATGTTAAGAGAAAGAAGCCAGGCACAGATAGGAAAACACCGTATGATTTCAGTTACACATGAAATCCAAAAAAACTAAACTCATAGAAGTAGAGAGAGAGAATGGTGGCTATCAGTGGCTGGGAATGTGGTGTGGATGGAAAAAGCAGACATGCTGCTCAAAAGGTACAAAAGTTCAAGATAGGAGGAGTATCTTCTGGTATTCTATTGTACAGCATAGTGACTATAGTCAATAATAACGCATATTTCAAAATAGCTAGAAGATAAGATTAAGCAGTCTCACCTCAAATAAATGATATATATTTATGGATATGCTAATGAGCCTGATTTGATTATTCCACAGTGTATACATGTATCAAAACATCACATTGTACCCATAAATTCATGAAATTAGTACTTGTCAATTAAAAATGAAATAAAATTGAAAAAAATAAAGACTGCACAGACGGGTAGATTCGGTGGCAAACACATTCTAAGGACTGGAACTCTAGTCATTAGCTGCTGCCATAAGACCCTTAGCGAAAGACAGTGATGATTAAGGCCATACTAAAAAAGAAGAGAGTTCCTGGAGTCATAATAACAATCCAAGGCCAAAGGTTTTCACAGCTGGTGTGTCAATTTGGCATGACCGCTCCCCTGAGCTGTTAAGTATGTCGGATTTTCTCCTGACAAACACAGAGGGTCCCACCGAACGTAGTGTTCAGGTCTGAAGAGCTTAATGATAATCATACTCTCAGGTTTATGACCATCCCCACAGGAGCAATTAGCTAAATGTCAAGTCCCTTGAGATAAATAAGCTCAGAGTCAGAATTTTGACATACAAACTTCAACTTGAAGGGACTTCGGGAATATTCAATTGCTACATCAGCCTGGTCGTACCAGACAAAAAATAATGTAAAGGAATGCATTCTGTATTTGGGTAAATTATTTCCATTCCCTCTCACAAAGATATTTTTTCTTAATTTACACAAAAGATTGTTTCCAAAGTGTTATAATTAATCATCACATTTCCTACAAAAATACATTGTCTGGCAGTTGGTTTTTTTTATTTTTTGAGTTGGAGTCTCACTCCGTCGCCCAGACTGGAGTGCAGTGGCCGCTCCCGGCCACCGCAGCTTCGACCTGCTGGGCTCCGGCAATCCTTCCGCCTCAGCCTTCCAAGTAGCTGGAACTACAGGC
>CAUYQG010071587.1:0-11777 GCA_963574415.1 Tarsius wallacei | reverse complement strand
CCCCCCCCCCCCCCCCCCCCCCCCCCCCCCACACACCCCAAAACCCACCCCCCCCCCCCCCCCCCCCCCCCCCCCCCCCCCCCCCCCCCCCCCCCCCGGGGGGCGGTGTTTGTTAATATAGAAAAAAAGCTAACTTGACCTTTTACAAAGCAAATTAAATTTGAATTTTTATTTGCTGTATAGGGGGATTCATCTTCCCAACTTTTATAAGTAAACAAACTCTGTACCAATAAGATACATACTTATTAAGTTACCAGCCAGAAATAAAATCAGAAATAAAATACTAACCACAGAGTGCACTGAATTCTAGGAATCCTGATCTTAATTCCTATCCTTTAATTTAATACTTATCTTATTTTCCTGATAGAAAAGGTAGAAGCTAACTTTCTATTCTTTAGTTCTGAGGGAATTTTTTTCTTTGAAAAATCAAAAAGAGAGAAAAACAACTTCAAACGATTACTTGAAATAATAACTACTATTATTTGAGAAGATACTATGTGCCAGGTTTATTATGAATATTATCTCATCCAATCTCATCGGGGAAAACTTAAACTCAGTGACATTAAGAACTTGTATAAGTACCTATAGCTAACGAGTGGTGCAGCCATGGTTTAGACTCACACATCTCTATGTCTGATAATGACTCCACACAGCCATCATTTCTTTGGGTTGAGGTTGTACAGCTAGAAACTGAGACATGGATTATTTTCGCTTTCATAATATGCTTGCAGTTTAGAAAGAGTGCAATAGTAGAATGTTTGATTTGTGGCTGGGATAAGAAATCAAGCTTTCCCTATTAGACAAGTGAGAGAGAACATAGAAATATAGACATGACTCAGTTATATATACTTTTGCTTCCAAAATTATAAATAAACACACACACACACTCACACACACAGAGTCAGGCATGACTTAACTACATGTATACGTTCTGAGAAATGTATCATTAGGTGATTTTGTCATTGGGCAAACATCAGCAGGTACTTGCACAAACCTAGGTGGTATAGCCTACTACATACCTAGGTTTATACCTGTGGTACTGCCTATTGCTCCTAGGCTAGAAACTGTTATAGCATGTGACTCTACTGAATGCTAAAGGCAATGGTAAATATTTGTGTATCTAAACACATCTGAATAAAGGGTACAGAAAAACATAGTATTACAATCTTATGGGCCACTGTTGTATATGTGACCTGTCATTGACCAGAATGTCATTATATGGCACATGACTGTGTACATATCTCAAGTGGCAATTTAGCTACTCAGTTTTCCTATGTATCATAGTAAAGTAAAACTTACAACCAGAAATATTGTGGAACTTCCAATGTAAAAATATGGCTCTCTAATAGATTAAGACTTATTCTCTCATGACTACTCCTCAAAATACCTATACCTATATATTTTGTCAAAAAGATGATAACTTAACCTTAAAATAGATTCTGACTGGTAATCTGTTGCTAGAATCTGGTAAGTATTTTTACTACCTGTAGGGAGAATGACAAATAATTATTAAAAATTATTTGTGGCTGGCATGTACTTTACATCATAAAGCAAAGCAGCCTCATTGGCCTGAAAGATGGTGGAATAAAACAATGAAAATACAAATTAAAATACAAATTTATCCCTGTAATACACAAATATTATTTTTGAAGTGATTAGATGAGTGTCCTTTTGCCTCTCCCTTGCTGTATTTCTACATCGCTCAGAAACAACAGGATAGATGTAGAGAGAAAATTGAAGCAGCATACTGAATTGTTAGGAATGAAATTCCCACAACTTTAGAGATAATGGTAGAGGCCATAAGAGTCCTAGTAGAAATGCCTGCTAGGAGTAGCAAATTTTCATACATTCAGTCGATTCAAATCACTGGAAACCCAGTTAGCACAGGTAGGAGAAGGTCACACCTGAGTCCGGAAATATTATACCCAGTAAAAATGGCTAGACATTGAAAACTGAATCAGATATTATGCAAATGGGTCTGCCCTCCAGATCTGAGAAGGAGATTCAAATAGCTACCAAGCTAAATATGAACGTTCATGAAGGGTAAGGAAAAAACAAATATGTGATGTTTTAAGGAAAAAAAAATGATTGATACAAAGATTTCAAAAAAAGAACAAAGACAATAAAATAACAAACTTGTAGAAATATAAAAGGAGGGCATCACCCACACATTTCACAGTAATTTGAACAGTGAGAATTACAGTTACCTGGAGAATATTATAGAAACCTATTTTTATAAGTTTTGTAGCACCCAGTAAGCATAAGTTCCAAGAAACAGGAGTGGAAAGTCACTAGGATAGACCAGGACAGGATGAAGGACAACAGGATGAGATATAAAGAAAATAAGCCTCAATGAAAAGAAACCAAGATATGATAAGGAATCATTTCAAATGCAACCTAATAATTATAGGTACCGTTGAAGAAGAGATTAAACAATCTTAGAAGATGCAATAATCAAAGTGATACTTTAATTTGTTGATGTTGATTAAAGACTCGAGTTAAAAAGTGCTGATCGATTACAAGTCAAACTGTATGAAAAAGACCACTATTTAGACATAACTTGGCAAATGGAAATACATGTTTAAACATAATCCATGAGCATCCACTTAGCAGATACAGATTGAGTAAAAAGGAATGAAATCAGTCTGACTTCAGTCTTATTCTTTATAGTACTCATATCAGGGGAAAAGTTGGACTAAAAACATTAAAGTTCTGAAAGGACAGATTGTGAAATTAAAGGTTTTACCCAACAAAGATGACATTTAAAAAAAATACAGGGGCCCACAAAATGTGCTACACACAAATTCTTAAAAAAATAAATTGATAAGTAGATGAAATTAATAAAATTCCATACATCAAGAAGAGGAAAATATTACCCTTATCTTAAAAAATTTATTATTGAAGGCTGGGTGCCATGGCTCACGCCTGTAAACCCAGTACTTTAAGTGGCTGAGGTAGGAGGATTGTTTGAGGCTAGGAGTTCAAGAATAGTCAGGGCAACATAATGAGACCTCATCGCTACCAAAAAACTAAAAAATTAGCTGGGCATGGTGGCACATACTTGTAGTCCTAGCTACTTGGGAGGAGACTGAGGTGGGAGGATTGTTGAAGCCTGAGGTGAGCCATGATTGTACCACTGTACTCCAACAAGACCCTGTCTCTTTGAAAAAAAATGGTATTGATCAAAGATAATATAAAAAAAGAAAAAAATTACAAAGTAAAAGTTCATAAGGCAGAGAGATAACAGAAAGAAAACAAACAAAAACCCAGCATGGTGACAGGTATGTATTTTTAAAAGACGTTTATGCAAGATAATATAAATAAAATTATCAGGTATGACAATACATATAAATGGATCACATAATTTATAGTGTTGTCCATATTTCCTAATTTGCCTTTGACATTTTTAAGAAAAGCAGGACAGGCACAATAATAGCTTATGCCTGTAAAACCAGCACTTTGGGGGACTAAGGCAGCAGGATCACTTGAGGCCAGGAATTTGAGATGAGCCAGGGCAACAAAGTGAGACTCCATCTCTATAAGAAATAGAAAAGTTATCTAGGCTTGGTGCATACCTGTAATCCCAGCCACCAGTAAGACTGAGGCAGGAGAATCACTTGAGCCCAGGAGGTCGAGGTTGTAGTGAGCCATGATTGTGCCACTGCACTCCAGTCTGAATAGCGGAGTGAGACCCAGTCTCTAAATAAATAAATAAATAGTAAAGTGAATCATCATAAAGGTTTTCATTCTTATTGTCTTCATGCTGAGCAGGCTAAGGAAGAGGAACAAGAGAAGGAAGAGGAAGGGTTGGTCTTACTATTTCAGGGGTGGCCGAAGGGGAAAAAGAAAATCTGGGTGTCAGTGGGCCTGTGCAGTTCACAACTATTTTTACAAGTGTTAAGTGGATTTCTTCCTCTACTCCTTGAATTATTTGAAAATACTTATCTTTCTTTATTTTATGGTCTCACTCAGGTCACTCACTCAAAGAGTGAAAGTTAGTGGAACATTTTCTACGGAACCAGAAAACAATAAAGCAATCCATGCCTCATATAATATGAAGAAAAAACCTATTTGAGGCCAAAATGTAGTGAGAATACTAACAATTTTTTTGTAATGTATTACACTTTTTTTCATGTCTAAATGTTTTCTAAGGAAAAGATGAAATGTATTTAATTATGAGCCAGAAAAGATTTCCTAGTAGCAATAAAAGGGAAAAATAATGTGTTAAATAGAAACTTGTTCCATATTATAGAAGTATTTTTAGAGAGTTAGATGGGAAAATGTCTTTTTTTGTCCCTGAAAAATGACATCTTCTACATAATGTGATTATTTTTTAGATAATATTGTTCAAATGTAATACTGAGTCATACCTGAGAATATTTGTAAAATATATGTGTCACATCATATAATAAAATGAACAATTGGTAAAGCTAATACCAAACTGAAGAAACTGAGCAGTATCAATACAATTAATGCATCTCCTTACTTGCCCTACCTCATCCCATCCCTTTAACCCCCACCACAGTTGTTCTTCATCCCCACCGATGTTAACCACTATTGTGGAATGTCCAATCACTCCTTAACCACTATTGTGGAATGTCCAATCACTCCTTTGCTTTTATTTATCCCTTGTTTGACCACATCTACTTGCATTCATCCTGATGCAACATCATTCTTTGCAGTACTCTATAGGCAAGGGTTGAGTCATTGTGGTCAGAGTACCAGGCAAGGGAAGGAATACAGAAAGTAGTTCACTGGGGGTCTTTGGAGACCACCTACCACATTTGACCTAAGATTCTAGGTTGACGATGATTTGTTCTAATAATCTCTTTGAGAATATTCACTGCTTTTTCTGGATTTCATTATTGGTGTTATGAAGACTGTAATGAATATAATTTTCATAACCTTGTGTGTGAACTGCTTTATCTTGCTGGCTGCTTTTAAGATCTTCTCTTTGAATATAGTGTTCTGCAGTTATTCTACGATGTGAATTTTAAAACTTTCCGGATATAATATTGTGTGCTTCCTGAATACATTAATTTATGTCTTTTCACATTTCTGAAAAGTTCTTATGTGTTTTCTATTCAAATATTGGCTTTTTTCCATTTTATCCACTCTGTCCTTCTAAGATATATATATGTGTGTGTATATATATCTGACTCTAAGTTCCATATTTCTTTACTTCTCTTAAATTTTATATCACACTTTGTATGCTGTATTCTGAGCAATTTCTTCACATTCCAATTCAAGATGCCAAAAAATAATGTGTACTTTAAAAATCTACTTTAAATCTATTATTTGAGTTATTGTTTGCAACAAATATATTTTTATTTCTTAAAGTTGTTTGGCCTTTATTCAAATCTCTGCCATTGTTCTTGATAGTCCCTTACTACCAGTCTATTTTTGGGATACTGCCTTTTGTTTTATTAGATGTTTTATATATAGTTGTTTTTATCCTGTATCTACTAATTCCAATATCTGTAGTTCTTGGAGCGTTTATAACTGTTGCCTGTTGTTTCTGTTGATTGTCATTGATGGTATTTACCTAATTTGTTTGGAAACTTTTGTTTGTGAGCATGGTTATGTAGAATTTCTTCAGGCATAAAATGGAGTGACTTTCCTCAAGATGGCATTTGTTTCTGCTTCTGCTGAGAACCAGCTGCTAGTTACCTGGGACTATATAAGCCTCCTTGAGAGTCTTGGTGAAAGTCTCAAGTTCACCTTTCCTATATGACTGTGATCCCATGAATCGACAACGTCATGGCCTGCTCACTTGTTTATTTCTTACATTTTCATGCTCCTGCATCTAAATTTTTTGAAAGGTATTTGTCCTCTTAGTTGTCCCATCATTCCTGTCTGGCTGCCTCTCAGCTGCAACACTTTCTGTTTTTGGAGAGGAGTTTGGAAAATCCTTTCAAAATTTCCCCTAGCTATGCAAGCTAAAAAAAAAAAAAATATCAAAAAGCATGTTTAGTAGAATCCAGTTGTTCTGCATTAGCAAGAACGTGTCCTCAGATTATTTATTCTCAATTTGTTATTTATAGTTCTGTGCTTTTGTGTATACATTTATCATATTTTAGAGATATAGCCTAAGAAAAAAATGTATTTTGTATATTAAATTTATAATCTCTTAGTCAACATAAAGAAGAAATGGTGATTTTACAGATAGTAAAATCACACATGCCATATTGTCCTTTGTGCTTATCAGTCTGAACAATATTGCCAACACAGGCAAATCTCATTTATAGAGTGAATTGGTTTTAGTGGAACATTGAAGCAAATGCTTACTGAGCAAATAATATTTTTCTCACTTGTTTAACTTGAAGATAGGGCACTGGAAGTGTTTTAAATCCATACTTATCATTGTGTTTAAGATTGCAAAGCTTTCTGTGAATTAGAACTTTGGGTAAGAAATCATTTAATTCTGTTCTTATTTTTTGAGTTGGAGTCCCACTCCATTGCCCAGGCCGGAGTGCAGTGCCACGTTCACAGTCACTGCAGCCTCTACCCACTATGCTCAGGTGATCCTTCCATCCCAGCCTTCCAAGTAGCTGGGACTACAGTCGTGTGCTACCATGCCTGGCTAATTTTTTTTTATTACTTACTGTAGAGATAAGGTCTCACCAAGTTGCCCAGGCTGATCTCGAACCCATGGGCTCAGGCAATCCTCTCACCTTGGCCTCCCAAAGTGCTAGGATTATAGGCATGAGCCTTCGTGCCCAGTCTGATTTTTAATTTTTAAATAAAAAAAGAACCTACTCTTGAAAACTTACCAGTAACATCTATTTCCACTTGTGGAGGTAAAATATTGAGGTGCTTTGGAGCATAATTTTTATCTTGGGAAAAATTTTTTGGATGTCCTTCGTGTGGTGTCAAGGCATTTATCTAGGAAAGATGTACAGGACACTATTGGACTTGAGAAATCCAGCCTTGAGTGTCTATCTATTGCTTTGTCCACCCAGTAGCATATTTTTGGGTGGCGAATTATACTACAATTTCTGAAAACTGCCCTTTCTATCCATGTAGATCCAATGGGAACTTCCATGTTCATCAATGTCCCTACATATAATTAAGCACTTGATCCAAAATGGGCTGGTCATAATTCCCCAATGCCTAGAATTGTGGACATGAGAAGAGTGTTGGACTCAAGAAATAGCAAAGTCGAGCCGGTCTCGGTGGCTCAGCCTGTAATCCCTTGCTTGGGGAGGCTGAGGTGAGTGAATTGCCTGAGCCCGTGGGTTCGAGACCCACCTGTGTAACTTGGTGAGACCTCATCTCTACAATAAATCCAAAAATTAGCCGGGCGTGGTAGTGCGTGCCTGTAGTTCCAGCTACTTGGAAGGCTGAGGCGGAAGGATCTCTGGAGCCCGGCGGGTCAAGGCTGCGGTGGCCAGGAGCGGCCACTGCACTCTAGTCTGGGCGACTGAGTGAGACTCCAACTCAAAAAAAAAAAAAAAAAAAGAAAGAAATAGGAATTTTTTTAGTAGTTAACATTTTAGGATATAAAACTCAGATGTTGTCAACATCCATGTTTCCTGTTGCTTGTAGAAAAATGATTAATGGCAATAAAAAAATAAAAGAAGATACAGAGAAAATAAATAATTCAATAAAGATGATATTTGAATTCCAGATACAGTTTTTAAGCTGAGACTCTCCTCATTTTCCTACTTACTCCATTAACAAACAATTTTTATTATAACTGACTCATTTATAATTAAATAAAATGGATTTGGGTTTCTATTACTTATACCCCCAAATCTTAAACAATACATCTATTTTATTCATATACTCCTAGATATATGGGACTTATTGTCGTTAGGGATGGACAGGTAAATCTTCAGAGAGGACACAGAGCTCCCTGAGGGGAAAGAGACTGAAGTCATCATTCCTTTTTTACCCCTGAGGTGCAACATTATTGAAACATTGTTGCTGGGTTCAGAGGAAGGTTCTTAAGTTAGCTTTCACAAACAGCCTAGAGGAGAAGGGAATTTGAATGGGTGACTAGGCTCATCTAGCACTGAGGATGGTTCTTTGGAAAAATGTGCGTTGGGGACCAAGGTGAATGGGTCCACTAAAGAACAGTATCACTGAGAGTTTGAGCTCAGAGTGGAATAACTGAGTCACATATGCCTAACAGTGAGGAGTTTTCTTGTTTTTCTTCTTTACACCTTGAAAAATTACTCTGAAATAGTGACACAGGTTGGTAAATACGCCAATGGAGTGGCATGGCATCCAATCATGAGAGGTTCTCTGTTTTCAGCAGAAGTTAAGTTGGCAACACCAGCAAAGTAAAAGAAAATGGGACCATACCATGCATGAAGCCTGGGAACTACTTAGATTATGCAGTTTCTCCCTCCCTCCCTCCCTCTCTCCCTCCCTCCCTTCCCCCCTCCCTCTCTCTCTCTCAGCAGTGATTGTAACTGGGATTAAGGAAATCTTAAACAGGCAACACTCCAAGGGTTCATGAGCCTATAGTTGAAAAGAATAGTTGAATCAGAAGAAAACTTTTCTCTCATTGGTGTGTTAGGAACTCAAGCCATTTGAATTGATATTAAAAAGTGACTACATTGGTTACAAATGTTAAAATTAGTATGTACAATTTGATGTAGAATATAGTCACCACTTTACAAACCAAACAAAAACCCATATAAGAAAAAAAAAAAAAGAGCCGGGCTCGGTGGCTCAGCCTGTAATCCCGCGCCTTGGGAGGCTGAGGTGAGTGGATAGCCTGAGCCCGCGGGTTCGAGACCCGCCTGGGCAGGCGAGACCTCATCTCTACAATAAATCAAAAAATTAGCCGGGCGTGGTAGCGCCGCCTGTAGTTCCGGCTACTCGGAAGGCTGAGGCGGAAGGATCGCCGGAGCCCAGCAGGTCGAGGCTTCGGTGGCCGGGAGCGGCGACTGTACTCCAGTCTGGGCGACAGAGTGAGACTCCAACTCAAAAAATAAATAAATAAATAAATAAAAATAAAAATAAAAAAAATAAAAAGCCATGGATCCAGATCAATTTCTAACAGGGTACAATTCTGCAAGACCAGAACAGAGGATGCCAGGTGGGTCTTGGAGGGCTGTGCTTCCCCTACTTTAGAGGACTAGATTTCACCTGACCCTTCAAATATTCTATTTTGAAAAGAATATTGAATAGATAAATTCATGGAGTACTATGGAAAGGCCCAGAAAACAAGATGGTGGAAAAGTTATACTCTTTCTTTTCTTTTTTTTTTTTGTCAAGGCAGGGTCTCACTATGCTGCCTAGGCTGGCCTCAACCTCCTGGCCTCAAGCAATCCTCCCACCTCAGCCTCCCAAAGGACTGGGATGACAGGTGTGAGTCACTGCGCCCAGGCGAGTTGCACTATTCTTTAAAAAAAAAGTTTACTGAGGTTTGCTATGGTTCTTTCTCTTCACGCCCCCAGCCCCTCTTTGGAAGAAAATGTTACGCTTCAGCGAGCAGACTGTTTCCTCTGAGCATAATTTTGTTCTGAGTTAATTCTGTCACTAAGCTCTTCTTTGTTCAACACCCAGGGGGATCACAGATCCTTCCTCCATAGGGCCTGGAAAATGACTTTAGGGAGACCCCTCTTTCTTGTCCAAGATGACATCCATTCTACAATTTATAATTGATGCTCATGCCTTTTTTTGAGTTGAGGTCACTCCGTGGCCCAGGCTGGAGTGCTGTGGCACGCTCACAGCCACTACAGACTTGACCTCCAGGGCTCAAGCGATCCACCTCAGCCTCCCGTGTAGCTGGGACTACAGGCACACAACAATACACCCTATATTTTTTTAAAATAGAGATGAAATCTCACTATGTTGTCCAGGTTAGTCTCCAACTCCTGGGCTCAAGCAGTCTTCCCACCTTGGCCTCGCAAAGTGCTGGGATTATGGGCGTGAACAGCCGCGCCTGGCCTAGATTTGGGGCAAATCTTTAAACACGCCTTCTTTGAAGGGCCAATCATGAAACACAGTGAAAATATGCACTTATTAGGCCTTGACCCTGCTAAGTGCTATGTGCTAACTTTTTAACGTCAGGAGGCAGAATAGCATAGGAGTTACGCGCTCCTGAAAGGATGCTGGAACAAGACTGTCTGGGTCCAAACCCCGGAGCTTCCACTTCCTAGCTCGTAGCTTGGGGTAAACCTCTCTGGATTCAGTTTACTCATCTCTAAGGAGACAGAAAAAAGGACCTACCATGAGGTTGTCCTGAGGATCAAACGAGGTCAGACACACAAACAGCCTCAGGCAGTGACTGTAATATACACCATGAGCTCAAAACATGCGATTCCAGTAACACATACCATGAGCTCAATACACAGGATTCATGTCATACAAAGAGCAGCTGGGCTTGGTGACTCACGCCTCTAATACCAGCACTTTGGGAGGCCGAGGTGAGAGGACTGCCTGAGCCACGGGTTCGAGAGCAGCCTGGGCAACTACAATAAACCAAAAGATGAGCCAGGCGTGGTGGAGCGTGCCTGCGGTTCCAGCTCCTTGGAAGGCTAAGGCGGAAGGATCGCCTGAGCCCAGCAGGTCGAGACTGCAGTGGCCCTGAACGTGCCACTCCACCCCAGCCTGAGCGACGGAGTGAGACTCTGACTCAAAAAAAAAAAACAACACAAAGAGCGTAATACACATGATCAATGTAACGTTACATTGTAAGCACGCATGTAACGGAGCTTCAAATAGTGACTGTCCCTCTGAGAGGAGGCAGCAGACAGGACGCCCCACTGGCACCTAAACTCAGGACAGGGGCCTTGCACCTCTGTCTACCAGATCAGGTGACTGCCCTCGACTGGGGCTGGACCATGCAGACCTTCCAGCCCCGCAAGCCCGATCTGTCCTCCGCAGAGCCCTCCTCACATCCAGGGCTGCATTTCTGCTTCCTGGGTGATGGAAAGCCTTGACTGACTGCCGAGCAGACTCATTGACAGAGAGCAAATTCACTGAGCATGAGCTCTCTGCAGCCATCAGTCCACACTCAAAGCGTGTTGGCACGGCATGTGCATGGCCTCATCCTTCTGTTTCCCCAGCGTCCTGGAACCCCAGCAAGCGACTCAAGACAATGTTAATTGATTGCCTAGAGAGAGAAGCCCAACCCAGCCTTTCTGAGCTTAGGAAGCCAGAGGCTTTCCTGAGCTTAGACTCCCACGTACCAATGGCCTCCAATGGCCTCCTAGACGGCTCTTCCTGGAGTTCCTGCAGGCACAGCAGACACAGCCATCGTTGACCTCACCATCCTCCCCCACCCTGCCATGTGTTGCTGAATTTGGTGAATGAAGCCACCATTCCCCGTTCCCGTGACAAAACCTGGGAGTTGTCCCCGACTCCCCTCACATGCCACCACATTTCATCTGCCACGAGGCTCCACGGGCCACACACCCCTCTCATTTCCATGCCACCCTACAGGGAGTGTGCCCTGGACATTTCTGCTTTTTTTTTTTTTTTGAGTTAGAGTCTCACTCTGTTGCCCAGGCTGGAGTGCAGTGGCATGCTCACGACCACTGCAGCCTTGACCTGCTGGGCTCAGGTGATCCTTCCGCCTCAGCCTTCCATGTAACTGGGACTACAGGTATGCACCACGCCCAGCTAATTTTTTGATTTATTGTAGAGATAAGGTCTCACTAAGTTGCCCAGGCTGGTCTTTAACCCAGGGGCTCAGGCAATCCTCTCACCTCGGCCTCCCAAAATGCTGGTTTTATAAGCTGGTTTCATTGTACCCAGCCTAATTTTTTGGCATTATTCTAATTTCTGTCTAATTTGGTTTTTTTTTTTTTAACCAT
>CAUYQG010071584.1:0-63375 GCA_963574415.1 Tarsius wallacei | reverse complement strand
ACATTTTGTTTATCCGTCCATTCATCTATGTGCATTTGGGTTGTTTTCACTTTTTGGCTACTGTGAATCGTGTTTCCTTAAATATTGGTGTATAAAGGTTTGCTTGATGCCACAATGTGGATGGACCTTGAAAGCATGATGCTCAGTGAAATAAGTCAGGCACAAAAGTTCACATGTTATAGATTTCATTTATATTAAATATCCAGAATAGATGAATTTATAGAGACAGAAAGTAGATTAGTGGCTTCCAGAGGCTGAGGAAGGGGAAATGATGAATGACTCCCTAATGGGTGCTATGGTTGGAGTGTGTCCCCCAAGTTCATGTGTTAAGAACTTAATCCCCAATGCAACAGTGTTGAGAGGTGGGACTTTAAAGAGGTGATTAGGTCATGAGGGCTCTATTCTCATGAATGAATTAATGCTATTGTGAGAGTGGGTTAGTTATCTCAGGATTGGGTTCCCAATGAAAGCTTGAGTTTAGTCCTTGCCCTCACTTTTTCTTCTGCTCTCTTGTCCTCAGACGATGCAATAAGCAAGCTCTCACTAGATGCCAGTCCCTCCATCCTGGACTTCCCAGCCTCCAGAACTGGAGCCAGATAGATTCTTGTTCATTATAAATTATCCAGTTTGTGGTATTCTGTTGCAGCAGCAAAACACACACTAAAACAGTGGGCATGGAGTTTCTTCTAGAGGTGATAGAAATGCTTTAGGGTTAGAGAGAGGTGATAGTTGCATGCATAATAAGTGTATTAAATGCCATGGAATTGTACACTTTGAAATGATTACTATTATGTTATGTACATTTCACCTTTTAAAAAGTTCAGGCAGTCCCTTAAGATATATTTTCACTGTGATGCCAAACCTCTAGATTTGCCCAGGTGATGAATAAGACCTGAGTGGAATGGGTTGAAGCAGTCAGAAACTTCAGAGAAAATTCCTTTAGTTTTTCCCTGTGTTCTTCCTGTGGGATGTGAGGAAACCAGGAACTATCTGGTACTCTTTCACCTGTCACTGAGCACAGTGTCCTGGCATTCAGAGGAGAGAGTATAAGGAGTGAGGGCAAGGTTCCCTTGGGCTGGGGTTACTTCCAGATGAGAGTCCTGAACTCTAGAAAACTTGCCTTCTACCTCTGAGCCACCACTTCCACTACCCAACTAACTGACCTACAGGAAAGGCAGTGAAAATATGAAAAATATCATCCTCTTCCTGATACATATGTGCTGGGGAGGCAGCATTGGGTTTCATGGGGCCAGGGTCATGGCTCCGCCTAAAGTTGGGGCCAATGTCCATGTAAGGATTTGTCCACTGTAGAATGAGCCCTTGATAGTGCAGAGCTACCTTTGGCAAAGAAGATGAAAGCTGGAGGACAGAGATGAACATTTCCCCCCCCACCTGCATGTTTCAGTGGATGGAAAGGAAAAGGATAAGAAAACTGTGACCTGCTCAGAAGTCAGTGAGATGGCAGGAGAGGAGGCTTCAGACTCATAGGGAGGTGGTCCTGCCAGGGATTTAGCACTTTATTTGCTGTGAAACTACCTCAGGTTCCTTAGTGACTCCTAGATGTTAAGTACCTGCTAATTTACACCTTTCCTGGGGATTGGTACCTGGGCTGGGAGTGCTCAGTCCCAGGAAAACCGGGAGTGTTGGAGAAAGCCACAGGCTGATGTAGGAGCCCTGCAAAGAAATAGTGCCTTGGTGGGTGAGACCTGCTGTATCATCAGGACTAGTAGGGTGAAGAATGTTCAAATCCCAGCTCTGACATCTGCTAACTGTATTCTCATGGGCAAGTACTCTCTCTCTGAAACCGGTTTCCATCTCTGATATGAGCCTAATATCTTACCAAGTCACTTCAGTCTTAAGTGAGATGATCCCTGTAGAGCTCAGCACAGAGCTGGCTTATTGAAATCCTCAACTGGTTGAACAGTACATTTGAGAAAGCTGCAACGGAGTAGCTAATCTGGTATTTATGCCCTGCCTCAGTTTCTCTTGGTGACCTCCTTTGGATTCACTGATGGCTGCCCTGGAGGTCAATCTGGTCCTGGGGCCTTAGCCCACCCTGGCTATGTATCTTGGACCCATCAGTTTGGAGAATACTGGGATGGAATGAATAATTTTCTGAGCAGTAGACCAAATGTCCAGGGGAAGTCTGCTGTATGGTTCTAGGGGAGGGACTTAGGGCATGAGGAGGGTGCTGGCAGAGGAAAGAAAATATCTGCCTCTGGTGAGTCTTCTTAGGAAAGGTGAGCTCTGAACGTCCGCCTGAATTCCCAAGGTCTATCTACAAGGCTACGCCCATGTCAGCTCTTAATGAAAGGTCTGAATAAAGGTGGTGTAGCAAGATAAAACCTGTGTACAGGGTTTCACTGTCTCCCTGACATTTTCCCCTCCACTCCAGGCTCTCAATTGATCCTCAGAGTAGCCCTGTGAGGTGAATGTGAATAAAAAGTGAGGGAATTTGTTGTTCAAAGGAAGAGAAGTAGCTACTGCCTCTCGGGAGGACTTAGGGTTCAACTCTGCATTCGCCTGTCAACCACTCAGTATCCCACCAACAGATTCCTATTTGGCTTATGTTAGAGTAGTTTCTGTGGCTTGATACAAGCACATAAATGTTGACTGACAACAAGGAATGGAAAATAATGTGACTATCCCAAAAGGATTTCTTTCTACTTGTAGCCATAGGGCTGGGATTGCCAAAACCAAACTCAGAGATGGATATTGCTGCTGTTGCATTATCGCACGTCACCAGACCTCATGTGAAGGAAAGGATATCGGACAGGGTCCACGAAGATGGGGAGCAAAGTTTGGATGGTTTCTTGGGACTTTGGAGGCATCATACTTACATCACCTTCCCTGTATTGACCCATTTACTGGTTTTTATTACCAGCACTGAATAGACTCCAGAGCATGAAAAAGTTCTTGCATTAGTTTTCCATTGGTTCTGTATCAAATTACCATACAATTAGTGACTTAAAGCAACACATTTATTATCTTACAGCTCTGTAGGTTAGAAGTCTGACCTGAGTCTCACTGGGCAAACATCAAAGTGTTGGCAAAACTATGGAGTTTTTTGTTTGTTTGTCTTGATTTTTATTTTTCTGAAGGCTCTGGGGAAGAATACATTTTCTTGCCCTTTTCTGGCTTCTAGAAACTTCCCATACTCCTTGGCTTGTGGCTCCTTTCCATCTTGAAAGTCAGCAGTGGCTAGTTGAATCTGTCTCATATCACATCACTTTGTCTCTCTTCTTCTGTCTTTTTCTTCCTATTTAAGGACCCTTTGATTATATTGGGCTCACTTGGATAATTTTTCTATTTTAAGGTCATCTGGTTAACAACCTTAATTCCATCTGCTACCTGAATTTCCTTTTGCCATGTAATGAACATATTCACAGCTTCTGGGGATTAGGATATAGACATCTTGAGGATGGGGTGGAAAGGGAGGACATTAATTTCCCTATTTCAGTCATCCAGCTATTCAAGGCTGCTTTGTCACTTGACTTTTTGAGAAAACAAAGTCCTTGATACTTAAACTGTCTACAGCAAATTGGAATACTCTATGGCACATTGGATAAGCCCTGACTGGAAAAATCACAGTGGTGCTCTTTAAATGTTAGTGTATTTAGCAATATTTTAACTTTTTTTGTGGAATAGATATTGGCTTGATGCTTGGTAAACACTGAATGTCTAATCAGGCAACCTAGATCACCATGAAACCTAATTTGTCTAGGGATTGTCAATTCATTTAGCTGTGAAGTTAGGTTATCCCCAAAACACTCCATCAATGGGAAATGATATACATGGGAATAGAAATTCTCAAATAACTCTTAGATAAAGTATTCATAAAGGCCTGGTTAGAGGCTTGAATAGGTTCAACAATATGGGTCTAGATTGTTCTAGAAATCATCATTGTTAATTCTTTTTTTTTTTTCTGAGTTGGAGTCTCACTGTCACCCAGACTGGAGTGCAGTGGCCGCTCCCGGCCACCACAGCCTCGACGTGCTGGGCTCCAGCGATCCTTCTGCCTCAGCCTTCCGAGTAGCCGGAATTACAGGCGCGCGCTACCACTCCTGGCTGATTTTTTTTATTTATTGTAGAGATGAGGTCTCGCCAAGTTGCCCAGGCGGGTCTCAAACCCGCGGGCTCAGGCAATCCACTCACCTCAGCCTCCCAAAGGCGCGAGATTACAGGCTGAGCCACCGAGCCTGGCTCATTGTTGATTCTAATTTGCCAGCAATAGCAACTAATTGTGCTTCTGGTTGTTAAGAACTTTGAAAGGCCTGAAGTCTTACCTTGTTTGTGACCTAACTATTTAGTCTGCTACTGTTTCATGAATGCTAGAAGAAGGTAAGAAACTCCTGGATCAGAGGCAAAAGACTGTTGCTCACAGCAAACACAGCAGGCAACATGAACTTCATGTTTGCCTTAGCTATCCTTAGGCCCAAGTTCCATGGATGACACAGAATGACCCAGGTCCATGCTGCATATACAGGAGATTTGTGTCACAACTGAGGGACTCAAGAGTAGGAAACTCCAGTGTTTTATAATGGGTTGCAAGAAAACCTGCTTCAACCTTTGCCCCAGAGGGAAACATTCTCTTTATTATCCTGGATAACAGTCAAATCTTTCTTCTCCTTTGGCAGGAGACACTATATCTTCCAGAGTTGTTTGCTATACAAGCATCCTTGAAAAGATAGTCTGATACAAAAGCTGTCATGTCTACTTAGAAGACCTGCAGAAGTGTGCAAGACCCATGGAAAACTATTTCCCAACACTGGTAAGGCAGTAATAAAAATAGTGATGTATAATGTCCTCAAAATCTACGAGTGTCTGGCTCTGTTCTTATGTGCATTAAATCATTTAACACTTAGTAGATTCTGTTATTTTTCCCATTTAACAGATGGAAAGAATGAAGGCACAGAGAGGTAGAACTACAAATGGCAGATCTGGGAGCCCCAAAGCCTGAGTTCTCTGCCATACCATATTCTAAGGAGATCAGCCAGCTGTGTAGTGGCACCTTGATTACCTATTGGACTGTTTTCTTTGTGGAAAGGGCTGCAGTGTGACCTCTTGAGAATGCACACCTATGTGCGATTTGGACTAATTATTCCCTGCCTGCCATGCCTTGGTCAGCATCGCCACCCATGGACTTACTGAATGACTTTTATAGCACATGGCATCTCACACAGCATCAATTCCCATTTAAAAAGTTATACTATAGCAAAAGAGGGGAGGCAATGAACTGAATGCCCATGAGTCTCATTGGTTTTATATTGTACCCATTTTCAACAAGAAGCTGCCTCTAAAAACATCTAAGTGGTCTATTGAAAAATCAGCTAGAGTGACAGACAACAGCTCATAACCTTGGGATGCTGCGAAATATGTTCAGAACCAGTGCCCAATATATGGCAGAGAAGGAGTGCCCCCATGAAGGGTCCTCTTTCATAATACACCTTCTCTTTCCTCATGTATTTGTTGATAGGTTTTAGTTCTTGAGGGAGAAATGCTTCCACCAAGGATCACCATCAAATTCCATCGAACTGGAACCCAAGATTTTATTTTTTAGTTCTTTGTGTCATTAGAGGGGATTTAGTGTACTCTAAGTTTATTGCTGTGGGAAGGAGGGATTTGTAGGATTCTGCTTCATAAAGGGAGCAGGAATGGAAAGCCCCTCTTTCTGTCACCATACCGAGGGATAAAAGTTAGCAGGGGTTGCAGGCAAATCAGCAAGGGAAAAGACACCCAAGGATGCAATATTTGTATTCATTTATCAGGTAAAGGGCTCTGGCCAACTAAGGTGCTACAGTGGCAAGGGGAATTAGAAAGTGTTAGCATAGGCGAGAAAGTTGTCAAAAGAACTTGTGATCAAAGGCAAAAATGAAGGCTGTAGGCTTTACTTGTACTTCTTTATTTTAAATTTTATTTCAAATGTTATTAAAATAAAACTTTTAAGAGTATCTTTTCTCATTAATTTCTGTAAAGTATATAAATGGTAGTTAAATTTTCTATTAGGTTCACAGATAGCAGAGTATCAAGATAGAAAGATCATGGTAAAAAACATGGAAGAAGGAATATTTTCCAGAGACCCTAGACTTTAAAGCTGGACACAGCTTTGGGTTATCACCTTTAGTAGAAAAAGAGATTGTATTTTTAGCCATCCACAAAGTGGTTATTTTATGTACAGCTCCTCCAAGAGCCTGACTTTACTAAAAAGCTCAGTGTGTGTGTGTGTGTGTGTGTGTGTGTGTGTGTGTATGTGTGTGTGTGTGTGTGTGTGTGTGTGTGTGTGTGTGTGTGTATGCCCTTGCCAAGTGATAGAATGTAGTGAATATCTGCTAATGGCCTGTCCAGTATCCTCCTCTCTTCTTCTGTCAACAGTTTTTGGAGGAAATTACCCATCCCCAATTCTACATGGTTGTGGGGGAGCTGCCAATCACAGCCTAGGACACTGGTCAACTGTCTCCATCTCCATGCTCGGTGGTCTGAAGACCAAGATGCCATTGTCCAAGGTTTTGGCATGACTGAGAGGGGTGGCTGTGACCCTGAGGGCAGGCTTTCCACTAAGACCAGAGAGAAAGACCCACGTCCAAGGCCATGTGTGAAGTGGGAACCCAGTATCTCATTCAGCGGCAGCCAGCTTAGACTAAGCATAACTTGGTTGGATGAGACATTCTGCACATTGATATTTTAAACAGTTTCTGGTAACCTTCTAGAAATTAAGACAATAAACCTTTCTGAATCAGAATAGCAGGTGAAGCTGTGCTTTATTCCCTGATCATTTTAAATGTTGGAATATTCCTCAAGAAATGCACTTTTAGCCACTAAGAAAAACAGTATAATCGTTCCTCAAAAAAATTAAAAATAGACTTACTTTCTGATCCACCAACTCATCTTCTGAGTATATATGCAAAATAGTTGATAACCAGGTCTTGAGGGGACATTTGCACACTCATGTTTGTTGAAGCATTATTTGCAATAGCCAAAAGGTAAAAGCAACTTAAGTGTCCATTGACAGATGAATGGTTAAACAGAATATGATATATACATACATTGTAATATTATTCAGTCATAAAAAAGGAAATAAACTCTGACATGTACTGTAACATGGGATGAAACTTGAGGACATGATGCTAAGTGTAACAAACTGGTCATAAGAAGACAAATACCGTATAATTTCATTATAGAAGATACCTAGAGTAGTTAAATTCAGAGACAGAAAGTAGAATGGTGGTTGTCAAAGGTTAGGAGTAGGGAGAATGGGGAGTTAGTGTTTAATGGACACAGAGTTTCAACTTTGCAAGATGAAAAAGTTTTGGAGATGGATGGTGGTGATGGTTGCACAACAGTGTGAATGTACTTAATGCTACTGAACCATGCATTTAAAAGTGGTTAAGATAATACATTTTATGTTTTGTGTATTTCACCACAATTAAAAAAATAAATAAAGGACATGCAGTTCTAGAATCTTCAAATGTCTACCATGCTATGGATATAAAGTTTTTAAAGGGTAGAAGGACCAACACTAAGAAACAGATTTTCTAGAAAATTGTGATTGGCACGAGGTCTTGAAATTAATGATGCTCAGCTGGTTTTAAACACCTTATTAAATCTGTAAATCAGGCTTCAGCTCTGATCCTGCTCAGTGAGGCTGATGTGTGTAGAGAACACCTGGCCATCTCCTACTCTGTTCCTGTGCTGAGTCACACACACTGAACCTTCAGCCTGCCCACAGTGATGCTGGGATTCTTGGATCTGGAGGGGTTTCTGTTTGAGGGAAGGCCTTGAGGGGAGTGGGTGGCATCATACTTTGTAATAGGGCAGCACACTTCAGGCTCCTCTGCTCTCTAGGGCACAATGAGGGTGGACTGCAGGCCCTTTACCCTTTGCCCTGGCTGTGTCTGCATGGATATCGGGAGTGCATAGGGAGCCACCCTGAGCAGCAGTAGCCTGTTTTCTCCCTTTATAGGGTTTTTGGCTTCTTCTCTCACCCCCAGGGTAGATCCCCAGTGGGCTATTGTGGAAGCTGGATTTGAAGGGCCAACTCAGCTATGAGCTGCTGAGTGACTATACCAATTCCTTTATTCCCTGTGGGTCTTGTCTTTCTGTCTATAAAATGGGAGACTACAATGAATCTAGTCTGTTGTGAACCAGAGCAGAAGCAGCACAGACAGAGGGGAGAGGATGCAGAGCAGGAAAAGGGGGAATTAGATAGGAACGATGGATAGGAATCTTATTTTATGAACACAGGAATAAAAGAAATATTACCTTTTTCCGTTTTATTTTAAATCGACCCAAGTCTGACTGAGTCCCCATCTCACCAAGACAGTGGGAGAGTCAGCCACATTCATTGGTGGGCTTATCATCCTCCCCATTACTTGAGCTCTATGAAAATTCCAGGGGCACCTGGAAAATAAGGCTCGATTTTTAATTTCTAGGTCATTCTGGGAATTGTTACAGAATCCTCTTTTCCAAATGTGGCCCCTGGAAGTCCAGCGGCTTTCTGATTCCTTTTGGGGACTGAGAATTTTTGCCATGGCTGGGAAATTTTAGAGTTCAGCCTTGCAAGGATGCCACACAGGAGTAGGGGCAGAAGCGGGGGCTCCCGCCCGGATAACCACTAGAAAATGGGGCACAGTTCCCCTCAAGGTTTTTCTTCCTATTTCTCATAAAAACCAGCCTCTAATCTCTAGTCACTCCCCAAAGCCATTATTTCTTTTTTTTTCCCAGAAATATCAAGCATAATTTCATCAAAGTGTTTAGGTTTTTGCGAAACTCTGAATATGCCTTTGACTTCAGGCAGTTTCTGCATTCTGGCCTGCCAAAAAATCCCAAAGCCAAGGAATTATAAAACACTGGATTATGGCCCTGAGACTGAAAAAGAGAGAAATGCAGACAGAATGACACAAATTAACATCTCAAACACATTTTTTTTTCCTAATGTGCAGATTAGGGTTAGCAAGAGAGAGAGAGAGACAGAAAGAGACAGAGAGAGAAGAAAATATCAGAGTATCTCCGCCCCCCACATAGCAAGGTATGGGTTCTCTCATACATTTAGAGGGGTGTTCTGAGCAATAATATAAAATATATTTCTTCCTATAAGTCACAGTTGAATAAGTTTATTCTGCTAGAGATGAAGGGCATAGGGACAGGCATCTATAGGAAAAACAAAACTTGCAGGTGAATCTCATGTTCAACTAAGGCTGACAACCACTGGTTTAGACACTGACCAGATGAGAAAGGGAGAAACCAAATTCTTGATATATTTAGCCTGTCTAAAGCCATTAACCAAAAAAAGAGATTGTATTGGAGATGGAGGGTAGGGAGGTGATGAGGGCAGATCATGAGTTCAAAGGAGGAAATACACATTTCGGAGCACAGTATAAATAAGTAGGAAGCATTGTTTTCCCCCAAATACCTGCAAAGGACAGCTGTGCTAGATGCTGGGGTGGGGGAGCTCAGGGGAAGCTTTGTCCTCTGAGAAGACGAGAAGAGCAGCCCCAGTATACAGGTGTCACTGGTGTTTCAGCTGCAGGTGAACTGCTGAAATCAAGACTGGAGTTTCTCTCCTTGGCTTTGCAACCTCAATTTTGGACTTTGGAAACAGCCCTGCCAGCTGTCATCTGTTCCCACACTCACCTGGAAGCTTATCTGTGCTCCTGCATTGATTTCCCTCCATCAGCTCATCATGAAGACAGATGCTTTGGGGCACTCAGCGCTTGGGTGTTCTTTGTAGAAGATGTTCTGCCTTGCAATGCCTGATGGCTCCCTGAAGGGGTTATATCTGGTTTAGATAAGATAAGAAGCTTCCTGATTCAGCGCAGAACAGCAGAAATCAACAGCAAGTCTGGGCTGTGATTACTGGAAAGGGGCTGGAGTTAGGGGTGAAAGTGATTCACTTGGAAAAGGAATGAGTATTTCTGAAGATGAGTTTGAACTTGCGGGTGTCTCCACAACTAGTGGGGTTGAGATACCAGGAATAAATAGATTTCCTCTTTGCCAAAGTGCAGCTCTTGGGGATTCAGTAAAAGTTCACATTTTGAAAACAGATCAGCCATACTAACAGTGACTGCTGTGTCCATTAAGGTTGTTTCCATCTTTATTTATTTATTTTATTTTTTGAGTCAGGGTCTCATGCTGTTTGCCCAGGCTGGAGTACAGTGTCACAGTCACAGATCACTGTAGCCTCAACCTCCTGGGCTCAGGCAATCCTTCCACCTCAGCCTCCCAAATAGCTAGGACTATAGGCACATGCCACCATGCATGGATAATTTTCATTTTATTTTATTTTTTTGTAGAGATGAGGTCTTGTTATGTTGCCCAGACTGGTCTTGAATTCCTGGACTCGAGTAATCCTCCCACCTTGGCCTCCCCAAGTTCTGGGATTACAGGTATGAGCCACCATGCCCAGCCTGGTTCTTTCCATCTTGAGTGACAGAAAATTTAGACTAAACTTAAGTAAAAAAACCAAAAAACAAAAAAATCTATTGCTATATAGCTGCAGTGCTTTGAGTAAGTCTCAACATAGACTGATCACACCATGGACTGGTCCTGGCCCAGGGCCTGTCATTCTCTGTGACTGAGCTCAAGGAACCTGCACAGAGGTGGTAGCTGTGAAAAGCACAGACTTAGGGCTCCAGTTTCAAATTCTGCTTTTACCACTCATGAGTTGGCTAACATAAGCAAGCCCCTCAGTTGCATTTACCCTCAGCTATGTCATCTATAAAATAGGGAGAGTGGTGTTGAAAGGATAAATGAGAAGTGGTGTGGAAAGCCCACTGCACATAGCTGGAGCTCATTAAATGTTAGTAATTGTAGAGGATAATCGTTGTTTTCCTCTTCAGCACCTGCAAACCCCGCTCCCTGGTCTCCTGGCAACCATTCCAGTTTTGTTTATGGATTGCCTCTCCCTCAGTCTCAGTCACATGCCAGGATGGGGCATACAACCCAGGTTAATGCCAGTTAGTATACAGTATTCGCTGGACCTCAATAATTGGTTCACGAATGTCTCCTGACTGATGCTCATCCAATCAGAGGCAGCATCACAATTTTGCTGTGAAGGGCAAAGAAGTCTTCCACTTTCTTCTACCCACTGGATTTGAACCTGGAAATATATGGCCCCAGGAACTTCTAGTGGTTACTTTTCCAACCATGAGAGAAGAACTCAAGTGAGAAAAGAGTCAACAGAGAGAGCAAAATGAAGACACTGGAAGAGAGAGAAAGTTAGTTGTCAGTGATATAATTCAAACCCTGGATTAGCCTATCCTTGATGGTTGTTCAGACTCTTCCATTATGTGGCAATGAATTTTCTTTTTTGTCTTTGTGAGTTTATTCTGGGTTTTCTACGACTTGCAACTGAAAGCAATAAACTTGATTTGAGATATGTTTTCTGGAAGGATAAAAGAGATTTTTCAAAAAAGCCTGAGTCTCTTTTCCTAATTCCTGTTTAGCAGCTAAGAAATTAGATCCCAATTGTTGTATTTGACTAATTCCTTCCTTCTGTTCATGAGGCTTCTTGTACCTTGTGTGGGTTTGCTGAAAGTAAAAGAAACTGTTCCAACCACCTGTCACTTCAAGAAGAGATTAATTACTTTTGACTAAAAAAACCTCCGCTACCACAGGAAAATTACATTTATAAGCCATAGGCAGGGTCCCAGCGGCTCGGCTGCCATCCCAGGTCACCCCCTCACCACGCCTCCAGATAAACAAGACTCCCCTTGTTGCCATTGCCTCTCAGACATCCCGGATCCCTATGGAGTGCAGGCAGGAGAGAGACTCAGAGGCTGGGAGGTGCTGGCCTGGGTCCTCAGTGGTGCTTCTGACCCAGTCTTGTTGTAGCTTGGTTTCTGAGTATGGGAGGCTAGCATTCAAAATGATCCCTTGCTATTCATCCATTGTTCAATCCAAACAAGAGACCCCATAGCTCCTTCAAAGTGTAGAGGGGGGCTGTGCCCCCAGCCACCTGCTGGGCTTCAGGTTTAAAGGAAAGGTTGGGATTGATTGCCACAAAAATCGCACTTCTAACTGGTGTCACAAATAGAATGGAAAGGAGGACAGTATTGGGGAGTGGAGATAAAAAGATCATCCAAGTGTGTTTGAGGGAACGGCAGTCTCTTTCTTTTCTTTTCTGAGAGTCTGCTCCTTATGCTGTTGGGATGAGAAGCAGAGCTGTTGTTCTGTTTGCATAACCCCACTGCTTAAGGTCAAGGGAAGGATGGAAGTGCTCTGCTGGCCATTCAGAAGGCCAGGGCCAGGTGTGTGCCTGTGTGCACATGTGTGTGTGTGTGCATGTGTATGTGTGTGTGTGTGTGTGTGTGTGATCAGGCATGAGGGATGCTCTCACAGTGTGCCCTGGGAAAGGCTTTTGGGGTTGCTACTCTGCCTTCTTAGAAATCACTATATCTCAAAAAGAGACATATGAGCAGGCAACAGATATATGAAAAAATACTTAGCCTCATTAGTCATCAAAGAAATGCAAATTAAATCCACACTGAGGTACCACCTAACTCCAGTCAGGATGGCCATCAACAATAACTCAAAAAACAAAAGATGCTGAGAGGATGCGGCAAAAAGGAAACACTTCTACACTGTTGGTGGGAGTGTAAACTAGTAAAACCTCTGTGGAAAACAGTGTGACAATTTCTAAAAGATCTAAAAATCAACCTCCCTTTTGACCCCACAATCCCCCTACTGGGAATATACCTGGAGGAACTCACATCACTCTATGAAAAAGATACCTGCACACGCATGTTTATTGCAGCATTATTTACAACAGCGAAAACATGGAACCAACCGTGCTGCCCACTGAAAGATGACTAGATAAAAAAAATTGTGGTACATATACATGATGGAATATTACGTAGCCATAAAGAAGGACAACATTATGAACTTCACAGCAACTTGGATGGACTTAGAGGCTATAATACTGAGTGATCCATCACAGAAACAAACAACCGAGTATCACTTGTTCTCACTCATAAGTGGACCTTGGATAACTATTGTAATACTATTAGAAAGGGATTGGCAGTAGTGGGAAACTGCCAGGGGAGGGTGGGGGCAAAATTGGCAGTAGTGGGAAACTGCCGGGGGAGCACACCTCATCAACAAGGTTACCTGCATAAGAAACATTTGTATACCTAACCCTGAATTATACCCCACATATTTAAAATTAAAAATTATAAAAGAAATCACTATTCAAAATGTCACTCCCTTTTATCAGAACAAGGGGGTTCATGTCCTTATTTGGGGGATGCTAAAAACAAAGGTGAAAATGGTAACTAAAGCATATGGAAATTATGTACCAACATCTAAACATATTGCCCTCACTACTGTTCAGATTTTGTGGATCTCAGTTGGTATATGTTCCCATAGCACAGCCAGGTCTCTGCAGGCTGGGGAACATGCAGGTCTCAGCTTCCCAAGTGGACGATTCATTCCAGAATTTGTGTAATAAGAATAATATTTTTCATTAACTCTTATATTATTGTCTTCAGTAATTTCCCTGGAGTTTGTATACGAACAGGCCTGGTGGTTCAGCTCATAGAGATCCTTTGGTGGCATAGAGGGGAACTCTTCTGCAATCAGGCTGGTGCCCCAGGATGAAGACAATTTGATGTAGAGGAAGTCTTTGCCAGTGAGGAAAAGAAGCTTAAGCTCATCCCTTCTATCCTGGAAGGGGGTGAAGAGAGAGGGATGGAGGGGGAGCAAGGAGGGTCCTAGTGCCCTCCAATCACATGCACCAAACATGGCAATGCTGAAGAAGGATCCATAGAGAGGTTGGGGAGCTTGAAAATGTGAGGACCACTTTACTGGGCACAGAGAGGGGATCTAGTTCTAAAAGGACAGTCAAGCCTCTGGCTTAGAGACAGACCAGTATGGACTAGGAGAATGGGTACAGCTTTGGCTGTGGGTGAGACCTAACAGATGGGCCCCAGGAGGCACCTGTGGCCCCTGTAACCTGTGTGTGCTGTGCAGGGATCCAGAAATTCTCAGGGTGCAGAGGACACACCAATGCCTGTGATAAAAATGAAGGCCCAGAATGTGTATGGTTGAAACTCTGGACTCCAAGAGGTGTCAACATGTCCCTCCCATAGATGAGATAGTGTGGCTGGTCAATCTGCAACAGAGACCAAGACCAAGTCACGAGGACACAGAAGCCCCCAGACACTCAGACATCATCTCAGAGAGAAGCAGAAGCAGAGGGAAGAAATCTAAGAGACAAAGATTGTATTGGAAAGGGACTGAGTAACTCAGAAGAGACCATCAAACTGTCAGAGACCAAGATACTATTGATTGTTAAGTTTAATGTTTGTTCTTCCCTCTGCTCTCCTCCCCGCTTTGGTAAGCCAGAGAGATAGAGGATGGTGAGGAAGATTAGATAAGTTGTAAAGGAAGAAATAAGTTGCATTTTCTTGTCAGTTCCCTTTGAACTTTCTTCAAAAACATACCCCATAGTGCAAATGCCAGATGCCAAGTTAGTTATGTCAATACTAAGACTGTATTCTCAGAATTTAAGTCATATTAGTGCTTCTCAGTTATTCAGATTGGAGCCAAGATGTGCCCATATTCCTGTCCTAGTAATCAAGGGTAGATGCTCCCAAGAGGCCACAAGAAGATAATACTCCAAACAAATATTTCTCCCATCTACTTATAGAATATAGATTGTTGTGGCAATGGCAAAGAGATTAAGCTAGAAGGAAACTGTGAGAGGCCTTACACACAAAACTCTCAAAATTTATTCCTTTTGAAATACTGGTCTTGAGTCATCATGTTGTTTCTTTCCATGATGATGGTGATCACTCTGAAGTCAACACAGTCACCGAGAACTCTGTTTTACTACATTTTCCCATAACTCCAGGAAACCATAGTCAGCTTGGAGGCCAACTGGGGATGCTGGTAACTAGGGCATTTTAATATTCAGCCATATTTTCAAAGCTACACTCATACTTTCTGGGCCAAACTAGATGCCAGGGGTTAGTTGCTCTTGGCGATTATTTACCGTGTTTATAAGTTGATGGGGTTTTTGACCATCACCAATACCTGACAAGTCAAAAGGATAGTTTATAAATATTTCATCTCATACAATCCTTGCATCAACTCTGGGATGCATGTTCTGTTATCAGTTTAGAAAACTGAGGCTTAGAATCATTTCCGTATGATGGACCTGGAATTGAATCCAGGATGTATTAGTTAATCTCCTGCCCCAAACTTAGCAACTTAAACAACAAATGGATTATATTGTAGTTTCTGTGGGACAGGAATTCAGGAGGAGCTTAGCTGGGTTGTGGCTAAAAGTCTTTCATGAAATTTCAGTCAGGATATTGACTGGGGCTGGAAGATCTGCTTCCAAGATGACGTCATCACATAGCTGTTGGCTGGAGGCTCAGTTCCTCACAAACTATTGGCAAGAAGGCTTCAGTTCTCCACCACAGGGTTGCTTGAATGTTTTTATGACAAGGAAGCTAGCTTCTTCTGGAGTGAGTGACACAAGGGAGAGAGAGCAAAGAAGAGATTATAATGTTTCCTGTGTGTGTGTATGTGTGAGAGAGAGAAAGCAGGATTTCTTGAAAGGACAGAAAAGCTCCCACAGTGGGAGAGGACCCAAGGGGTTACCCTATAATGTTTCTTATGACCTTGTTTTGAAAGTGACAAGCCATCAGTTCCATCATGTTCTATTGTCTTCCCTACACCCAGATGGAATGGATTTAGGCTACCTTTTGAAGGGAGAAGTATTGAAGAATTTGTGGACATATTTGAAAACCCATACACAAATTCCCTGACTCTAGAGGTTGCATTCTTTTCAAAGATGCTATGCTGTTGCTCACAGGTGGATATGCAAACTATCTACTACCTTTCCCCCATATCCATCCCACCCCTGCACCTCATCCCTCTTTTCCCTCCCCAGGTGATGATGGGATTCTCTGAAGACTGATCACTTAGTCTCATCACCTTATTACCATTAGTGCCACCCTTTACTGCTCTGGGCTCTAATTCTTTGCTCTTGGATTTTACCAAAGATCACAGAAAGAGGATATCCACTTCTGCACGTATTGCCAAACTGTTTAAAAATCCTTATCTTTATTTGTTCCACAGTGATCTGATCATACTTTATACATCTATAACAGAAATGGCACAAATGTTCACTCTGATCTCTCTGACCTTTGATGTTTCAAATAAAAATGCAGAACCTACAAGAAGTTCCTGAAATATTTCCTGAATCCTTCCAAGTCTTTCACCCTTCGTTCCGCTTATTGCTCTCTGAGTTCTCTTTCTAAAACCCAGATATAATCAAGTCACATTTTGCCCCAAAGCTTTTAATAACTCCCAGTTTCTATAAGATATTTCAGCTGTAGCTTTGAGACCCTTCACCACCAGGCCCTTGCTGGCCTCTCCCCTCTCATCTCCTCATCACTCTCCAGGCAAACTGGACTATTTGCTATTCTGGGAATGTGTCTTGTTCTTTTAAGCCTTTACCCCTTTGCACGTTCTGCTCATTCTTCCTGGAATGAGCTTCTCCCCTTTGAATGGTTGTCAAACTCCTTCAAAGTCCAGTTCAAACACTACCTTCTCATGAAGCTGTTACACACCACCCACTCCTTTCTCTGCATGTTAGCCAATAAAATATATGCAGATGAAGGTGTCTGCTTGAATCATGGCAGCTACCTGCTGGCTTAACTGGGTTAACACTAATTAAAATCACAGGACAGCTAAATTTAATTTTTGACACTTGATAAATGCCAAACATCAATGGATTTTTCATTAACATACTGAATAGCAATGTCTTCAAGTCACTGTTATGAAGACACTTTCCTAATTTCTTTGAGGTGGTTAATCTTCTGTACAGACATCAGAAGGAATTGAATTTCCTGACTTTCTTGGCTCTTGTCATGTCACTGGTGTAAAATGATTTGAAAAGAACTGATTGCTGTAGACTCTGATGTCCGTTTCACCTTATCAGGAAAAATATAAATGAGATGGTGCAGGTGTCATGGATGGGGGTAGGCCACTGTCCTCCCTCCAACTCCCTCCGCTCCTAAGCAGATCCAAAGGGAAGTATTTGACTTGGATGTTGAACCCCATTCCAGGATCCAATTTAGATTCCTTCTGAGTTCCCAAAGAGATGTGTTGAATTTGTCAGATCACATTTTCACAGCAATAAGGGGTGGTCCTGTTGAATTCAACTCAACCTCAATAGGCCTTATTTTCCTGGCATCCAAGACTGAGAATAATATGTGGCTAAAAGTCCATAAGATAATAAGAAATGAAGAGTCTCTAATGTGCAAAAACTGCCCCTGATGCTGATTCCAGTAGCCTATCCTTGCCACGGTCCTTCCTGGACTGGTGCTCAGCCAGCAAATGCACATTGTATTGAATGCTTCCTCTGCAGAGGCAGGAGGAGGAAGCGGGAATGTGGGATGCACTCAGAGTGGGCACACACTGAGAGAAAAGCAATCAAGGCATCAGCAGCCCTGTTCAGAGCAAGCCAAGCGGGGACAGTGCAAACCTGAGGGTGGCTTGGGGTTATGTTAACAGATGGTGGAGAGAAGGCAGAATGCTTCACCTCCCATTTGGCTCCTGTCACCCGGCGGAGAAGACTAATCTTCCCCTGTAAAAGGGTAGTGCAATCACTTTATTCAGAGGAAATTGCAGACTAGGATGTGAGAGGAGTTTGGACAAGAGCCTAATCTCTGGGTGTTTTGATGAAGGATGGGCAATTTAAACTCCTTCAGGCAGCAGAGGGTTAATGTATTGTTGGTCCAAGGGCAGGGAGTCAGAGTATACAGAGCTTGTGGTTGTTATTATGTTCATTCATTCATTCATTTCACAAACCTTTTTTTGTGTGTCTATAGAATCCCAGAGTGGTATACTGGGGAGAGAGGACCTGGATTCAAATCTCCACTGCAATCTGTTAATATCTGTAGACAAGTCACAAAACCTCTTAGTTATGGTCAAAGACCTTTGGGTTGCAAGGAACTGAGACTCACTTGGGCCGACTCAGGAAGAAGGGGAGACAGTCAGGAAAACAGAAGCCACAGTAGGTATTTCGCAGAGGGGATGTAATATAGGAAGTTGGTTACATGCCTATGGAAAATTGAAAGAGCAAAAAGTGGGATACTGAGGTAGCCCAGAGTAACTGCAGGAAGCAGTCACCTCCCCAGGGGCTGGAGAAACAAGGGAGAGGAGGTGATGTTGTCAGAAGCTAGAAGCTTGGAGAGGGGGTGGTGAGGGGATAGAGCCATATGATCTTCCAGCTCCATTGCTTGTTATCAATTGGTCACATTTCTGAGCAGGAATCATTTTAGATAGCATGAAAAATGACAGAGTGATGGGCTATAGGGTTATGGGGGCTTGAAGTAAGGCCAGAGATGGGGAGACATTTGTAGCAGAGCTTGGAGAGGATTGCTGAATTGGGATCACTCATGAGTTGACAACAAACCCAAGAAAGGCAAGAGATGAGAATTAGATGACCATTACAATAATACAAACATATTGGTTTTCTATTGCTGTGTAACAAATCACCACAGATTTAGCAGCATAAAACAACACACATTTATTATCTCACGGTTTCCATGGGTCAGGAATCTGGGCATGGCATAACTGAGACCTCTGTTCTGGGTCTCACAAGACTTTGGTCAAGGTGTCAGCTGGGGCCAGGGTCTCATCTGAGGTCAGGATCCTTCCTCTTCCAAGCTCATGTAGTTGTTGGCAGAATTTATTTTTCTTACATCTATGAGACTCATACTGGCTTGCTTCCTCAAGATCAGCAGGAGAGAGAGTTTCTGACTTTTTGATCCTCTTTTAAAGGATTTGCCTGGTTAGGTCAGAGCCACTTTGAAAGGAACCCTTTCTATTAGCTCAAAATCAACCAGCTCGGGACCTTAATTCCATCTGCAAAATCCCTTTACTTCCAACATATAATGTAACCTAATCATAGGAGAATGTCTATTAGTCACAGATCTCACTCACACTCACCTGGAGGGGATTATTTCGTGTGTGCACTCTAGGGGCAAGAATCTGGGGAGTCTGCCTAGCACACCAGACAAGAGATGATGGTGGCTTCAACACAGAATGAAAACATGGTGATATGAGAAGTGGTTGGATTAGAAATATAATTTTAAAGTCCTGACTCAGAGGACTTCCTAGGAAAGGGAGGGACTCCAGCTCTAACAGTCTATGTAGACTAATGGACTGTGAATGAAGAGGGATGCTCCTGACAGGGGAGCAACCTGCCTAGGGACACATTGCGTTGCCCAGGGCACAGGTACTGCAGGTAAGTGTCCCCAGCCGTGCTGGTGGGGGCTCTGAAGAACTAACAAGAGCACCTACAGGCAAGAGTCTGAGCTAGTCATCTGCCAGGCTCAGCTACCCAGCTAAATAAGAGCTGTTCTGCCCCTTGCTCCCCCACCCCCACCCAATGTTGACTACAGCAGGGTCTGAGACAGCAGCCAGCAGAAAGAGAAAGAGGAGTAGGAGAGAGAGAGCAGGAACTGACCACGTCCCTTCTTCAAAGGTGGGGCTCTAGACACAAGTCTAGGTGTGAAGAGAAGCAGGAAGCCTTTGAGTGGAGATTGAAGCACTAATTAATATTTTGGACACATTCACTTAATTGAATCTAATAGTGCTTTATGACTAAAAATGACCACAGGACTGCTCATTGATTAAGAGTACATAGAAAAGTCAAGACTCTGAGTTTCCATTCAGGGACAGGTAAGGATGACCACCACTGAATACATTTTATTTTATTTTAGGTTTTTATTTTATTTATTTTTTATTTTTTGAGTTGGAGTCTCACTCTGTCGCCCAAGCTGGAGTGTAGTGGCACACTCATGGCCACCCCAGCATCAACCTGCTGGGCTCCGGTGATCCTTCCACCTCAGTCTTCCAAGGAGCCAGAACTACAGATGTGTGCTACCATACCCGGATAAATTTTTTTTAAAAATTTTATTGTAGAGACAAGATCTTGCCAATTTGCCCAGGCTGGTCTTGAACCCACAGGCTCAGGCAATCCACTTGCTTCAGTCTCCCAAAGTGCTGGGATTACAGACTGAACCACTGAGCTCAGCCACTGAATACATTTTAAAGGTATCAAAAAATAAAGTTGCATCTTGATCGCATCTTACATACCATGCTGATTCAATATATTGGTTATACAAAGATCTGGATGAAGAAGAATCTTGGCAGAGGGACCAGCAGATGCTAAGGTCCTGAGGTGGGCATGATGATGTTGTCTCTGAAGAATGGCAATGGAGTGGGAGAAGGGGAGGGTGGAGTGATAGGCAGGGGACTGAAGATCCTGGTGAAGAGTATGGATTTTCCTTTAATTGTCCAGAGACATCATTGGAGGTTTTTGAGATGGGAAGCAACATGACTGAATTTACATGCCAGGTGCTGTGCTTCCAACTGGAATTCTTTCCCCACTTCATAGTTGTACTTCAACCTGTTGGGATTGTTGATAGAGTCTTACAAGCCATCCTTTGAAGAGAGGAGCCCTAATTAGTACTTTCCTCACATGCCCCTTCTAGTTACTCCAGCTCAAGAATATAACAGTTAATGAGAGCAAGCCCAATCTCTCCAGCTGAGGGAACTGTAAGAGAATTGGTGTTTTAAGTCAGAAGCAACTATATGTGGGTGAGACAGAAGGAACCTAGGCCTCCTTGAAGTGATGTAGGGTCAATTTTGTTCCATACTGAGTGATGACTAGCAGATCCAATCAAATCCTCTGGGGAGGTTTGATGTGGGCTGAACAATGCCTAGGAAGGTTGCTTAACTAGAGGTTGCTGTACTGGGGGCACCAGATATATGTCTCTGGCTTGGGACAACTGAGACTAGATGTCTGTCTCATGGGGTGCTTTCCCTTAAAAGCACAGTGTTCCTTGAGTGACACCATCTTAGCTGAAGGCTTTCTGTCCTCTAGGGTTGACAATGGGATGGGGAGGGAGTGGGCCCAATGTCTCTGTTGCTGTGAATTTCTCTGCATAAGTGTGATGGAGTATCTTATCTCCTCAAGGTCACACGGGGGTCCAAGTTCCTGTTCCTATTGGAATCTCAATCTCACTGCCATCTCGCCTCCTACTCCTGTCCTCTTTCTTCTGCATGACACTGATACAAACATGAAGTTCAATGCCTTTTCCAGAATTTCTCCGCCCCTCAAAAATTACCTACTCACACAAGGTGTTGGTGATTGTAACATATATATATATATATATTTTTTTTTTTTTTTTTTGAGAGTGTGGGGTTGGCAGACAAAGCCTACAGCACCATGTCACTTGGCTCCATGTATATTCCAGCTTCTCCATTTCTCAAGTCCCCTTGCCTGGGGACTACCCGTCTCTAGATCCTATTCACCTCACTTCATTGTGCACAAAATGTAACTCCACCTTCTGCTCAGCTTCCCTTTATTCTCTAAGATTCATTAGTGTCTCTACTATCACAAAGATTCTAGTGGAAGGGAATAGCACAGAGCTTTATTATTTCATCATGTTTTAAAAGTTAGAAGTGGCTGAATTTAGTTGGGCTTTAAACTATATTTCTTCCTTCATTATAATAACTTTCTATTTCTAGAAGCAATAGCTCTTTCTGGCCAACTTTAGGATGAGTACAATGTGTGAGGATACTAAGGTTCAGATAGTTTGGCAGATTGTATTCTCTGAAGATGGCCACAAAAATATCTCCCATTTTGCATGCTCATCTAGACCTTACCAGTCCCCTAGTAAAAGAAGTCTATGCCCCTTCCCTTTGAAAATGGGTGGTCCTTGGTGACTGACTCAACCAACAGTATGACAGAAGTGATACTATGATTTTAGAGGTTAGGTTATAAAGATGCATGTACTCCCTCGTTGTTCTCTTGGGATGCTCACTCATGGAACTTAACCACAATGCCACAAGGAAGCCTAAGCAGCACACGAAAAGGTCCACAGAGAGAGCAATTGAGTTACCTGTCCCATGACCCAGCTCAACTCCCAGCCATCAATCAGCCAGCGACCACTTGCCAGCCATGGGAGTGAACCATTTTCAAAGTGAATTCCCATCCTTTATCCATAAGGGAAGAGATGAGCCATCTCCACTGAGCCCTGCTCTAACTGCAGATCCATGAGCTGAACCCTTTAGTGTTTTAAGTCTTTAGGTTTTAGGGCAATTTAAAGACCAGTGATAGACAACTGACACAAATAAGTTAGGTACCTTGCCCAAGACCACAAAGTGTAATTTCGAAAGCTGGGACTCAGACTAATGTCTTTCCAGCCCCAAGTCTGTGCCCAGTTATAAAATGCTCACTCAGCCCAGTGCTGGGGACAGAGTAAATAGTCAATAAAATAGTTCCTTCCTTCTACCCTAGGGGCTCATAGTAGAACATGGTTCTGCAATTCAGCCACTATAGACAGGGATGCTCCCTCCCTCAAAACTCACCTATTCTTAGGTGAGGCAGAATCTTCTTGAGTGTGAGAAGCAGATCAGCCCAAGTCAAACAGTGCTGCTTCTTTATGCCAGCATTATTGAACTAAAAAAACATTTGCCAACATGCACTTAGTTTCCAGGTGCCCTGAGGCTCAGAAAGGAAGCCCTGCCCTCTGAAGGAACATCCAGGCATTCACATCAACAGTCAGAGGAAAGCTGATGGGAGGTCCTGCCGGTGGAATTGAGTAGTGAGGATCCCCCATGAGACATCAAGTTGCTCTTTAGTGTACATAGAAATCTTACACAAAGGGTTTTCCTCCTTCTTTTTCTTTAGAGTCCACTAAGTTAGGATGACATTTAATAACAGAAGAGAACTGAGGGAGATGGGGCACACAGATGCTCACGGGCAGGTGTGGCTTACTAGGGCTATTCAGAGAGTTCCTCTTCTGAGCCCTCACCCTCTGGGCTCTTCTCTGGTGCCTTGACTTTGTTTTCAGGGGCTTGGCAAGGACAATGGGGCAAGTAGATATTCGACTGGACACAGAAGGCAGACTCTCCCCCCACTCCACAACCAGACACCTCATTCTCGGTGGCTACAGACCCTCCCTTAGCAGGTCACCTCCTTAAACTTCTGCATACGCCTTTGGCCTGGGAAAACTGAATGTGAGGCATTAATGAATTCATTTATTCATTCGCTTATCTATCCGCACATACATTCACCTATTTATTTATCCATCTGTTTGTTGAGGACAATATGGCAACATGATTTTATATAATGTCTGGGTTCTGATCCTGCCTTCACCTGCCTGTTAGCTGGCTACCTTCACCTGTGTGTGCTTCAGGCTCTCATCTGTAAAGTGGGGAAATAGAGTACTAATACCTGCTTTGCAGAGTTTTTATGAGGATTACATAAATTACTATGTAAAGCACTTTTCCTGGCACCTGGCAAGTACTTCATACACTCCAGTTTTATTATTGATGCTGTTGTTGTTAGTGTTTGTTGGGGTTCTGTGTTTGTGTTGGGGGAAGCGTAGCAGATGGTCTTCATGGGTTTTAAGCAAAGGTGCTAAGAAAACATGAAGTTTGCTTTTTTATTTGCAGGTGGCCCAAATTCCCAAAGAAGACAAGATGCTGCTTTCACTGCTGTTTTAGTGTGGGTTAACTACGTATTATGCTCTGGATCAGGGTGCTCATCAACATTATATCGTTTATTTCATCTCCCCGCCTAATTCCTTTAAGGTAAACTATGAATATCTTTATTCCAGATAGGAAGAAGCTCTGCCCAGAGAGAGAAGTTGCTTTTCCAAATTTGCATGACTGAAACGAGGGCCACACCACGGTCTGTCTGGCTGGGCCATCCCAGGCCCCTCCCGGGTGTGATCCAGGGATTGCCTTGGAGGCAGCAAAGCCAGCTCACACATGAGGACACATGATGAGGCCCCAGACTCCATCAGTTTTAAAAACTGCTCCATAGCCCCTGCTGAGCCACCTGGTGTCTAGGATCCCTTTCAAACTAGCACCTTCTTCCCTGCAGGGCTAAGGAAATGGCAGGTTTGATTAGCTTTCAAGAACACACTTTATACCATTTTCTCCCCTCATTTGAACTATAAAAAGGAGCTTTCTGGTTTGAATAGCAACTTCAACTTTCTGCCTTTTTCTGTAAGAAAGAAAAATGTTCAGTCAGAAATGGGGGTGATTTCATCAGCACTTTTCAATTTCAAATGAGTTTTCCAAAGCTGGTGGTTTCCTTTGGTGGTCAGACTATGTTTGGTGTCCAGGAGTTGTAAGAGCTGGGTCAGACTGGCTAACGGTTGTTTTGGGAGGGCCTGGAGGGGGCAAGGACCGTTTTCTACTTCCTGAAAGGGGAGGCTGTTAACAGCTTTGGACCGAGAAGGGTAGGACCTCTGGGCATATGAGCCAGTTTCTGAACCTTCTGCCCTTCTTATGTGAGAGTCATGTCAAGGTGAGGGTCTCTTAACCAGGTGCCAGGTTGCCAGACACACTTCATCAAAGGCAAGTTTGAGAAGTTGAATATCAGCATGAGAAAGCAAGTCTTTTTTGTTTCTTCTGCCACAGTGAAGTTGTCCCTGGTGAGGTCAGAGAAAGAGAGAAAGGTCCCTGATATGGTCAGAGTTCACAGAGTAGAGCCAAATTTAAATATTCAAAGCAGGGCTTAGCAAACTTTTTCTGTAATAGGTCAGAGAGTAAATATTTTTGGCTTTGTGGGTCAGACTACATCTGTTGCAACTGCTCAGCTCTGCCACTGTAGCAGGAAAGCAGCTGTTGACAACATGTAAATGAATGAGCATGGCTGTGTTACAATAAATGTTTATTGGATACTTTATGGATGCTGAAATTTGAATTTCATATAATCTTCACATCACAAAATATCACTCATCTTTTGATTTTTTTTCCCCTCAATGAATTAAAAATGTAAAAATTATCTCCATGAGTCATACGAAATTAGGTGGTAGACTGGATTTTATCCACAGGTCCAAAGTTTGCAAGGACTCTTGATCTGCATGTCAAAGGGGATGCTGGTGCCCAGAGTGGGCAATGGCAACAGTGCCACACCTGCTTTCACAGGGGATGGAACAAATCAGAGTCAAAGGTAGCAGTGGAGGGCAGCCTCTATCCAGCCTGGGTGTGGGCAGCCTCAGCTTAGAAATGGTGAGGGGAGAGAGAGAGGGAGGGAGAGAAACTGTTTTCTGAAATGAGACATGATTCTGCATAAAAAGTGTTTGCTGATGTCCTCTAATTGGTAGGAAATCTTTAGATATTGAGAATATGGGGTTTAAAAAAAGTACTTTTTTTTTTTTTAATGAAAGCTAATCCAGTTGTCAGGTGTCAGTTGCACATCCTGCCACGTGATCTTTTACGCCGTGAAGGACCAATTAACTGGATCTCCCATTGCAAGAGACAGAAACCCTAAGGCCCATCTCCAAATATCCAGGGATTCTTGAAGGAATTATGTATTTCCTATTTGCCTTTGGTTTTACTTTCTGCCTCAACTCTCTTACCTTCCTTCTATGCCACATCAGTTTGCAGTTGGAACACAGCTTCCTTCCCCACAATTTCACCAGAATGCAGACCACCAGAAAGAGTTTGGTGTGGTAGAATTTGCTGAAAATTTGGGATTGAGAATCCTCTGGCCATCCTAGCCACTGGGATTTTCTCCTAAATCATCATTCTCCTTTGTCACTCTTTCTCACCCAAATCCCTCTTGCCTGAAGTTATCATGTCCTACAGGATAGCAGACAGGAACACAACACTCTATAACAAAACATCAGAGTGAGCATTTTGCGAGAGGTGGCCAACTGTGGTGGGGGACCATGGGAGTAAACCACTGATTCTGCTAAGTGGAGAGAGGGTTGGGAAGGCTTCCCAGAAGAGGGATGTGAGAAGGCTGTTGACAAGTGAGCAGGAATTTTTTTTGCAGAGAAGAATGAGGGAGGGGCATTTGAAGCAGAAGGGAGAATTTGAGCAAAGGCCGATAAGGCCTCAGGAGAAAGTCTATCACCATGAATAGATTTTCAATGGTCTATTAATTAAACTCATCTTTTCTTTTCTTTCCTAAAAGAAAGGCTGCAGTTAGGTTTCTAACCCTTGATTCCTTGGGCTATTGAATTAATATTTGTTAAAAATTAATTTTTAACTTGTTAAAAATTAATTTCCTTGAAGTGCCAGAAACAGTGAAATAAAATGTTTTCATTAAAATATTAAAATATTTTTTCACTAGATTTGTAATTTAGTTTTTAAATAAACTATATTTTCTAATTTTAAATATTTTCTAATTTTAAATTAACAATATTTTCTGAGTAATTCTTTGTATCTTTCTCATGATATCAAATCTCACACCAGACACACCCACACCTCCAGCAGGCCTGACCTAACATTTTAGAGGGCCCCGCTGGGAATGTGACCCTAACACTAGGCCATATGGAAGATCAATTTTTTACTTCTTTTAGGAACCACAACACTGTTTTCCATAGAGGTTGAATTAGCTTGCACTCCCACTAACAGTGTAGAAGCGTTCCCTTTTCTCCATACCTGTGCCAACATCTGTTGTTTTTTGACTTATTATTGATAGCCATCCTTACCAAAGTTAGGTGGTATCTCATTGTAGTTTTGATTTGCATTTATCTGATGATTAATGAGGATGAGAAAGTTTTCCACGTGTCTGTTGACTGCTTGTATGTCATATTCCTAAAAGTGTCTGTTCATGTCCTTTGCTCACCTTTTAATGGGGTTGTTTGTTTTTTTCCTTTCACTTCGTTTGAATTCCTTGTAGATCCTGGTTGTTAGGCCTTTGTCAGATGCATAATTTGCAAATATTTGTTCTGTAGGTTTTCTCTTTACTCTCTTGATTTTTTTTTTTTCTGTGCAAAAGCTTTTCAGTTTGATGAGGTACCACTTAGCTTTTATGGCATTTGCTTTTGGGGACTTGGTCAATAATTCATTGCTTACCTCAATGTGCGTAAGAGTGTTTCCCATGTTTTCTTCTAGGATTCTTACAGTTTGAGATTTTACATTTAGGTCTTTGATCCATTTTGAGTTGATTTTTATATATGATGAGAGGCTGAGGTCCAGTCTTATTCTTCTGTTTGTGGTCAGCCAGAATGGTAAACATTTTCTGAATGAAGTGCTAGAGTTGAACATTCATAAATGTCCCTGTAGTTAACACTTGCAAAAACAACTCTAGATGTACTCCCAAAAAGGTATGCCAAAGAATAGTATTCCTGTGGTGGACATTTGTGGTAAACACCTCAACATCTATTTTCTTCTTTCTAGCAGCTGTGGTTTCTGTTTGAGGATCCATGTGGTTCTGGGGGAGCTGACTGTGCTGCCAGCCCTGGTAGGGGCACTTGCATCAAAGCATCCCACCCCTCTGGTCACAGTTCAGGGTTGAGTGCCTGACCAGAGCCGGCCCAATCAGAGCAAATAGTACTCATGCTAGGGATGCTGGGATTATGGTATCCTGTCTTCTCCTGAATGGAGCACTGTGTGGATGGGAGTCCAGCCCACTGGATTGCTACTACCCCAAGGGAAGCCAGCCTGAGGACAAAACTGAGCCCAGCACATGGCAGATAAAACAACACCAGAGCTCTGAGCCACCATGAACTCCTGGATCAAATTGCATCTGAAAAAAACCTTTGGGTTTTTCATTTGGATGAGACAACACATTCTTTTTATTGTTTAACCAATTTTGAATTAGAGTCCCATTCTGAACTGAGATGGTTCTCAAGACTGGAAGGGATTTAGGTCCATTCTTTTGTGGAGACTTTGAGTACCTGAATTCAAAATTTGGGAATTTAGCTGATGGTGCCTAGAATATTCTAATCTTGGATTAATTACATCAGTAACAATCTAGATCCATTAAAATATATTTAGTGTTTGCATGAAAAAAGAGATTGGCAGCACAGAAGAGAATCAAAGGCATGGGGAAGGGTTTGCATCTGCTGTGTTGAGAATTCAGAAGAAAAGCTCCAACCAGCAGCAGCTGTGGTATTTTTTATTGGAATTTGGAATGAGAACCAGACAACTTTCCTGCTGGGCGGTGTCAGGCAAGGGCTGACAGAGAGGGCATTGGAGCTGGCTTCATAAACCTCATCTGGGTTAATGAGGGACGTGAGTTTCCAGAAACCTACTCTTCAAGGGCCTGAGGAATGCAGCAAATCTTTTTTTTGTGTGTGTGTGATTCTAAAAGTAGCATGTAAATGCTGTGGAAATTTTTTTAAATGTAGAAAAGTATAACAAAAAAGTAGTAAACATTCAAATTTCTCAATTCAGGTATTTAAAAAAAATTTTTATCTACATACTTTCAGTCATGCTGGATATGCAATTTTATGTCAAAGACATTTTGTGCCCAGAATGTGGTCACATTCAGTGGCTACATAATATTTCACTGTTGGATTTTTCTACACATAACCATTTTTCATTGGTTGAACATGTAAATAATGTCAGTTTTTAAAAATAGACTTAATTTTTAGAGCAGCTTTAGGTTCACAGCAAAATTGAGAGAAAGGTACAGAGAGTTCCCTTATGTCCCACATCCCTACACACACAGAGCCCCTTGACCCTTGTCAACATTCCCCACCAGAATGGTAAATTTGTTACAACTGATGACCCTACACTAACACAGCACTATCACCCAGAATCCAGAGTTTACATCAGGGTTCACTCTTGGTGTTATACATTGTATGGGTTTGGACAAATTTATAGTGACACATATCCACCATTATAATATCATACTGAGTAGTTTCACTACTCTAAAAATCCTCTGTGTTGCATGTATTCGTTCATCTCTCCTCCCTAAACCCTGGTAACTGCTAATCTTTTTACCGTCTCCATAGTTTTTCCTTTTCTAGAATGTCACATAGTTAGATGTAGTCTTTTCCAGACTGGCTTCTTTCACTTAGTAATATACACTTAAGTTTCCTCCATGTGTTTTCATGGCTTGGTAGCTAATTTCTTTGTAGTGCTGAATAATATTCTGTTGTCTGGATGTACTACCACAGTTTATTTATCCATTTACCTACTGAAGGACCTCTTGGTGGCTTCCAAGTTTTGAAAATTATGAATATAGCTGCTATAAATATTGATGTGCAGGTTTCTGTGGGGACGTAAGTGCTCAACTCCTTTGAGTAAATACTAAGGAGCACAACTGCTAGATCATATGATAAGAGTATGTTTCGTTTTTTTTAAGAAATCACCAAACTGTTTTCCAAAGTAGCTGTACCATTTTGCATTTCCACCAGCAATGAATGAGAGTTCCTGTTGTTCCACATCCTCACCAGCTCTTGGTGTTGTCAGCATTCTGGATTTTGACCATTATAATACATATGTAGTGGTAGCTCATTGTTGCTTGAGTTTTCATTTCCCTGATGACATATAATGTGCAGCATCTTTTCATCTGCTTATTTTTCATTTGTATATCTTCTTTGGTGAGGTCTATGTTAAGCTCTTTGACCCATTTTTTAATCAGATTGTTTGCTTTCTTATAGTTGAGTTTTAAGAGTTCTTGTATATTTTGGATAACAGTCCTTTACCAGCTATCTCTCTTGCAAATATTTTCTCCCAGTTTATGGCTAGTCTTTTCATTCTCTTGGAGTTTCTTTCACACAGCAGACATTTTAAATTTTAATGAAATCCTGCTTATCAATTATTTCTTTCATGTTTTGTGCCTTTGGTGTATCTAAAAGAGTCATCACCAAACCCAAGTCATCCTGATTTTCGTTGTTATTTTCTAAGAACTTGTTGAATTTGTGTTTTATGTTTAGGTCTATGATCCATTTTGAGATAATTTTTTTTAAAAAGGTGTAAGGAGTGTGTCTAGATTCTTTTTTTTTTTTGGTGGGTGGATGTCCAGTTTTTCTAGCACCATTTGTTGAAAAGATGATCTTTACTCCATTGTATTGTGCTTTTCTTTTTTTGAGTTGGAGTCTCACTCTGTTGCCCAGACTGGAGTGCAGTGGCCACTTCCGGCCACCACAGCCTCAACCTGCTGGGTTCCGGCGATCCTTCCGCCTCAGCCTTCCAAGTAGCTGGAACTACAGGCGCACACTACCACACCCGGCTAATTTTTGATTTATTGTAGAGATGAGGTCTCACCAAGTTGCCCAGGCGGGTCTCGAACCCGCGGGCTCAGGCAATCCACTCACCTTAGCCTCCCAAAGCGCGAGATTACAGGCTGAGCCACTGAGCCCAGCCAATTGTTCTTTTCTTTTTGCCAAAGATCAGTTGGCTATATCTATGTGGGTCTATTTCTGGGCTCTATTCTGTTCCATTGATCTATTTGTCTATTCTTTCACTAATATCACCAGTTTTGACTGCTTTATAGTATAGCTTTATACTATGTCTTGAAATCAGTCGTGTTAGTTCTCTAACTTTAGCTTTATTGTATATCTTGCTTTATCGTATATCTTGAAATCAGTCGTGTTAGTTCTCTTTTTTCTATATCGTGTTGGCTATTCTGGGTCTTTTACCTCTCCATATTAACTTTGGAATTAGTTTGTTGATATCCACAAAATAACTTGCTGAGATTTTGACTGGGATTGAATTGAATCTATAGATCAAGTTGGAAAGAACTGGCTTCTTGGTAATATTGAGTCTTTCTGTCCATGAACATGAAATATATTTCCATTTATTTAATTATTTGATTTCTTTCATCAGAGTTTTGCAGTTTTCCTCATAAAGGTCTTCACTTATTTTGTTAGATTTTTACCTAAGTATTTTTTTCTGGGGGGATGCTAATGTAAGTGGTGTTGTGTTTTTTATTTTAAATTCCATTCGTATATAGGAAAGTGGTTGACTGTTATATATTAACCTTGTATCCTGCAACCTTGTTATAATTGGTTATTAGGTCCAGGAGTTTGGGGTCAATTCTTTTGAATTTTCTACATAAGTGATCATGTAATCTGTAATCAAAGATATTTTATTTTTTCTTTCACTACTTGTTTACCTTGCATTTCCTTTTCTTGTTTTACTGCATTAACTAGGACTTCCAGTATGATATTGAAAAGTGGTGATGAGAGGGGACATTCCTGAGTTGTTCCTGATCTTAGTGGAAAAGTTTTGAGTTTCTCACCATTAAGTAGATAGTACCTGTAGGTTTTTTTGTAGATATTCTTCATCAAGTTGAGAAAGTTCCCCTCTATTTCTAGATAGAGTTCTAGACTGAGTTTTTTAAAATCATCAATGGAATTTGGGTTTTTTCAAATACTGTTTATGCATCTATTGATATGATCATGTGACTTTTTTTTTTTTTTTAGCCTGTTGATGTGATGAATTGTATCAGTTGATTTGCAAATGTTGTACCAGGCTTGCATAAATCTCACTTGTTTGTGTTATACTTGTATAATTATTTTTCTACATTGTTGGCTTGCTAATATTTTGTTGAGGATTTTTGGTATCTATGTTAATGAGAGATTGGTCTGTAGTTTTCTTTTCTTATAACGTCTTTGTCTGGTTTTGGTATTAGAGTAATGCTGGCCTCATAGAATGAGTTAGGAAGTAGTATCTCTACTTCTACATTGGGAAAGAGATTGTAGAGAATTGGTAAAATTTCTTCCTCAAATGTTTGGTAGAGTCCACCAGTGAATCATTCTGGGCCTTATGTTTTCTGTTTTGGACGATTATTATTAATTTGATTTTTAAAATAGATATAGGCCTATTCAGATTGTCCATTTCTTTTTGTGTGAGTTTTTAGCAGATAATATCTTTCAATAAATTGTTCTATTTCATCTAGGTGATCAAATTTGTGGGCATAGAGTCATTTATAGTATCCTTTATTACCTTTTTAACATCCTTGGTATCTGTTGTGATTCTTTCATTTCTAATATTTGTTGTTTGTGTCCTCTCATTTTTTCTTAGTCTGTCTAGAGGTTTATCAATTTTATTTATCTTTTTAAAGAACAAGCTTTTGGTTTCATTGATTTTCTCTATTGATTCCCTGCTTTCAATTTCATTGATTTCTGCTCTAAATTTATTATTTCTCTTTTCTTACTTTGGATTTAATTTTATCTTTTTTCTAGCTTTCCAAATTAAAAGCTTAGATAATTGATTTTTAAATCTTTCTTTTTTTCTAAAATATGCATACAATGCTAAAAGTTTTCCTCTAGGCACTACTTTTGCTGCATCTCACAAGTTTTGATAAGTTGTTTTAATTTTCATTTAGTTCAAAATATTTTAAAGTTATTTCTGAGATTTATACTTTGGCTCATGTGTTATTTAGAAGTACGTTGTCTTATTTCCAAGTATTTTGGAAATTTTCAGCTATCTTTTGTTATTGAGCTCTAGTTTTCTAGTGTTGTGATCTGAGAACAAACATTGTATGATTTCTATTCTTTTAAATTTGTTAGGGTGTATTTTAATGCTTACAATGTGATCTTTCTTGGTGAATGTTCTATGTTAGCTTGAGAAAAAAATGTATATTCTGATTTTGTTAGATGAAGAAGTCTGTAGTTGCCTCTTAGATCCGGTGGATTGTTGGTGGTGTTGAGTTCAACTCTGTCCTCAGAAATTTTTTGCCTGCTGGATCTGTCATTTTCAATAGAGGTTATTGAAGTCTCCAACTATAGCAGTTAATTTATGTATTTCTAATAGCAGTACTATCAGTTTTTGCTTCATGTATCTTGATGATCTGTCATTAGGCACATACATGTTAAGAATTGTATATCCCTATATCATTATATGATGTTCCGCTTTATCCATGATAACTTCTGTTGTTCTAAAGTCTGCTCTGTCTAAAATTTAGTTAACATAGCTACTCCTGCTTTCTTTTAATTTCTGTTAACATGGTATATTCTCCACTTATTTACTTTTAATCCATATGTGTCTTTATATTTTGAGTGGATTTCTTACAGACAATATATATTTGGATCTTGTATTTTGATCCACTCTGTCTCTGTTTCTTATTGGTGCATACAGACCATTGACATTTAAACTGATTATTGATATCATTGGATTAATAGCTACCACGTCTGTTACTGTTTTCTATTTGTTGCTCTTATTCTTTATTTCTGTTTTTGTCTTCCACTGTTTTTTCTGTCTTTTGTGGTTTTAATTGAGCGTTGTATATGATTCCATTTTCTCTTCTCCATTAGCATATCACTTGTACTTAAAAAAACTTACTTAGTGGTTGCTCTAGAGTGTGCAATATTCATTTACAAATAATTCAAGCCCACTTTCAAAAAACACTACCATCTCACAGGTCGTGCCAGTACCTTATAGTAACAAAATAATCCTAATTCTTAAATTTCCCTTGTATTATTGCTGTTATTAACTTTGTTTATATATAAGCATACATTAGCATATATATTAGATATAATATATGAATATATTATTGCTATTATATCCGAGCAAACTGCTATCTGTTACATATATATGTATATATATGTATACACATACACACTTGTTTGTTTTTTGAGACGGGGTATCACTCTGTTGCCCAGGCCAGAGAGCAGTGGCATGATCCTGGCTCACTCACAGCCTTGACTTTCTGGCTTTAAGTGCTCCTCCTGTCTCAGTCTCCCTAGTAGCTGGGACTATATGCAGGCATCACCACACCTGGCTATTTTTATTTTTTGTAGAGACAAGGTCTCACTATGTTGTTCAGGCTGTTTTTGAATTCCTAGGCTCACATGATCATCCCACCATGGTCCCCCAAAGTGCTGGGACTACATAGGTATGAGCTGCCATACCTGGCCTGCTATCTGTTAGATCAATTAAGAAAAAGAATAGCAAAAGTTTTTATTTTGCTTTCCTTCTCCAAAGCTCTTCCTTTCTTTATCTTACCCAGGTTTCTGACCTTTATTATTTTCCTTCTCTCTAGACAATTTATTTTAATATTTTTGGCAAGTCAGATCTACTGGGAACAAATTCCCCAATTTTTGTTTGTCTGGAAATTCTTTTATTTTCCTTCATTTCTGAAGGAGAATTTCTTAGGATACAGCATTACACGTTGGTGGGGTTTTTTTCTCTCCATGCCTTAAATATTTTATGACACTCTTTCTTGCAGGTATGGTTTCTGAGCAGAAAGTCAAATGAAATTCTTTTTTTGTTTTATTCCATTTTTATTTTTGTTTATTTTTAAATTTTAATTCTTCTTTATGGAGTACAATTTGGGGTTAGGTATACAAATGTTCATTATGCAGGTACGCTTGTTGATGAGGTGTGCTCCCCTTCCCCTGACAGTTTCCCACTACTGCCAATCCCTTTCTTATAGTATTATAATTGTTTGAGGTCCACTTATGAGTGAGAACATATGGTATTCTGTTCTTTGTTTCTGTGATAGATCACTGAGTATGATAGACTCTAAATCCATCCAAATTGCTGCGAAGTCCATATGTTTGTCCTTCTTTATGGTTGCATAATATTCCATTGTGTATATGTACCACATTTTTTTTTATCCAGTCCAGTTTCAATGGGCAGCACAGTTGGTTCCATGTTTTTGCTATTGTGAATAGTACTGTAATAAACATGCATGTGCAGGTATCTTTTTTGTAGAATGATTTGAGTTCCTCTGGGTATAGTCCCAATAGGGGGATTGCTAGGTCATATGGAAGATCACTTTCTAGTTTTTATCTTTGCTAAGATTTTTTCCTTCAGCTTGTTTCAGGGTTTTTAAAAAAAAATTTTTAATTATCTGTAGCTTAAAAATGATTTGCCTATGTTTCGGCTTTTTGTCATTTATCCTGCTCAGTGTTCTCCGAGCTTCCTTGGTCTGTGGTTTGGTGTCTGATATTGATGTGGGGGAAATTGTCAGTCATTATTGTTTCAAATATTTCCTCTATTCCTTTCTCTCCTTCTTCTCTTTCTGTTATTCCCATTACACATGTTACACCTTTTGTAGTTGTCCTACAGTTGTTAGATATTCTGTTCTTTATTTTGGGGGGCTGTCCTTTTTTCCCCCTGATAATTTTTTTAATTTTGGAGGTCTCTATTGAGATATCTTCAAACTCAGGGTGTCTTTCCTCAGTTGTGATCAGTCTACTAACAAGCCCATCAAAGGCATTCTTCATTTCTGTTACAGTGTTTTTGATCTCTAGCATTTCTTTCTGGTTCTTTATTAGAATTACACCTCTTTGCTAACATTGTCTGTCCTTGCATGCTGTCCACTTTATCCATTAGATCCCATAGCATATTAATCATAGATGCTTTAAACTCCCAGTCTGATAATTGCAACATTGCTGCTATATCCAAATCTGATTCTGATACTTGCTCTCTTTAAACTGTTTTTTGCCATTTAGGAATGGGTTGTAATGTTTTTCTTGATAGCTGGACATGATGTATTGGGTAAAAGGAGTTTTGTAAGTCCGTTTTTAGTAATATGATGGTAAGATCTGTGTGTGGGTGGAAGAGTTCTATGATTAGGTGTTAGTTCTATAGTTCTATGATTCAGTCTCAGTCTTTTAGGTAGGCTGTGCCTCTGGACTGTATACTTCACACAACAATCTTCTCAGTCTCTGCCCCTCCCCCTTACATGGGACAGAATGGCTAAAGTGAGAACTGAGCATTTTTCCCCCTATGTGGAAGGTTAGAGTCAGCTGGATTTTGATATTTTCTTTTCCCCAGGTTACTTAGGCTCTGACAAAACCCAGAAGTTTAGGTTCCGTTAAACAGTTTCTCCTGAGGGCAGGCCTTGTTATGAAGAACAGAGTAGTCTGGCATATTGGGATTTTTTCTAATATTCACTTTCAGGGTTGAGTTCTCGGAGGCAAAATTCACAAAAGTATAAGGGACCCTCCTAAGACTCCCCCACTGAAGTTTTTAATCTGGCGGACTTGTCCACACTGAGCCCCCAGCAATTTGTCAATTACAGTTCAGATTTCCCTACCCTGGTACTGGTTCCTGGAAAGGTTTCTTCTCATGAATTTCTGTTCCGGTTAAGTCGTGACTGAGTTCTTCTGTTGGTCTCTCCAATTTCGGGGGCAATGGGTTTCTTTTGGCCCTTACTACTATTTTTTGTGTAAGAAGAGTTGTTTTATTTAGTTTGTTCAGCTTTTTACTTGTTGTTAGGGCAGAACAGAAATTTCCAGACTCCTTACAGGCCAGACTAGAGATCAGAAGTCTCAGTTTTTGTTTTATATTCTAATTGTGTTATGATAAACATCTTTGTGTAAGGTTTTTGTTCACATCTCTGATGAAACCCTTAGGCTAGGTTCTCAGGACAATTACTGGATCAAAAGATTTGACTATTTTAAAAATCATTAATACATATTGCCAAAATGCTCCCATTCATCATGCACGAGTGCTTACAGTGACAAACAATCCAACAAGGTTTTAGTTCTGTGGTCAGAGGTGGGTAAACTGGTCAAAACCAGTTAGATTCAAGACTTTAGTCATTGACTGAGCATGTGCATTGATCAGTCCTGTGCAGACACTATGATATGTCGCTAGGCTGCCTTTCTCAGTGGGCTGGGGTAGCAGACAGGTCACAGGCAAAATATTCATAATGCAAAGGGACTCACCCTCAGAACAAAAGCTTAACATGAACCCAGTCTCTCCAAGCTCCTTCATAGCCATACTCTAGGACTTTTTTGTTTTATTCTCTCCTAATTCTCTGGTGCTTCCCTAAGTTACCTAAGTCCTTTGGACTTGTCAATGGCACTCGTTTCCTTGGTCTTGGCCCCCAGTAATCTCAGGGATCTTGCTAATGGTTTTGCCTGCTTCTGGTGTCCCAAGGTGCCTGTCTAGCTCATCCAGGTTTGGCGCAGAATCTATCCACCAAGCTTGCCCTCTTCCAACTTGTCCTGTTTCCTTGAAGTGCAACAGGACAAGTCCCAGACCTAGCCTGACTATAGGGAACCCCAAGATGCTTTGAATAGTAGCCACAGCCAGCATATAGGGCCCATGTCACCCATGGGCACCATTAGGAAAGGAACAAGGATGTTGACCCAGCCCTGAGTCCTATTGCACAGAGGCTATACTGCCTAGGTCAGAGCTCCAAGGGGCAATGGTGTGCTCCTAAGACTTCAGTGTCCATAGCCAGAGGGGACAGATTCTTCTTCACAGAGTCTGGTAATATTCTAAGCACTGGTTGTCTGGGTCTGTGGTCCCCAATTCTACTGTGAAGGTCAGGAAACCAAGTCTTCAGATCAGATATGCTGGCAAGGAAAAAGATTTGAGTGCCACTTGCTATCCTCCGTGATTACTACCATCCTGGTAAACCCAATGGTGATCACACAAACTGCCCTGACTCCTGTTGTATTAATGAGTGGGTGTGTGATTATGGGGTGGGATAACCAGCTTAACTTGGGTGTCTGGTAAAAAATTCTGAAAAGGGAAGCTAGGCAGGCCTAATCATTTGTACCTGTTCCAGCAGGTATACTAATGTGCTTCCTGTTGAACTCTTAGCTCCTTAGGGGTGTGTGTTAGAATCACAGTAGCTAGGACTTTTCATCCATGGCCAAAAGTTTCTCTCACATAGAGGAAGGGGCTGTTAGGGGACATACCCTGGTCTGGACAACAACAAAGGAAAAAGTTATGTGTGGACTGCAAATGTTGTTACATTTGACCTAGCAGGAGTAACTAAGGTCATAGTGGTATGGAGTGGAAAGGACAGAGCAGAGGGGATGTACTAGTTTCCCATCCCTGTTGTAACAATTACCACCCGAATTTATGATCTCCTAGTTCTGTAGGTCAGAAGGATTCCCTGGGCTAAAATCAAAGCATTAGCATGCCTTCTGGAGGCACTAGAGGAGAATCCATTTTCTTGCCTTTTCAAGGTTATACAGACAAATTTATGTTCCTTAGCCAGGGCTCTTCCTCCATCTTCAAAGCCACATTGGTGGGTCTGTTCCACCTCGTGCCATCATGTCTCTGGTTCTCTCCTCTGATCTCCTCTTCCATTTTTAAGGACCCATGTCATTACATCAGGTTCCACCCAGATAATCCAGGATAATCACCTTACGTTAAGGTCATCTGGGGTCTGTGGATATCTTTAGGGGGCCATTCTTCTGCCTACCATGGGGAGTAATTATTACATAAGAAGAAGAGAAAGAGAAAAATATGTACTTAGAAGAAATGAGACCTGGTATTTGATAGATCAGTAGGATGACTACAGATAACATTCATTGATTTTATATCTCAAAATGGCTAGGATGGAATAATTCAAATGTTCTTAGTGTAAAGAAAATATAAATATTTAAGGTGATGGATATCTGAATAACTCTGATTTGTTTATATGATGTATCACATTATCACATGTAGCCTGAAAATATGTACATCTAATATGCATCAATAAAAATAAATGAAAAAATAAAAGTAAGGAAAAATATAATCCTTGTAGTGATAGAAATGTTTTGCATCTTGACTGTATCAATACTCAAATACTGGTTATAATAGTGTTCTGTAGTGTTGCAAGATGTTTCTGTTAGGTAAATGTGCACAAGATCTTTCTGTGTTGTTTTTTATAACTACATGTGGTTTCTCAAAATTTTTCTCAAAATGAATTTTCTCAAAGTAAATAATTTTTCAAAATAAAAGATTCAACTAAGAAGTTTAAAAAAAGATTATCAATGAGTTAAGCAAATAGTTAGGTGAAAACCATGGTCTTGAGCCAAGATCTTGTGACTTTATGGAGTTTGGGAGAGAGGGTGCCACAAAGAATGATGTCATTAAGAAAAAGAAAGCATGTACACCGGGTAACTTTAGTTAATATTCCCAGGGTTCTAGGGACCTAGCAATTTTTCCTTTAACTTTAATCAAGTTCCTGTAAGTAATAAACTATGCAAGGGTTTACCCATTGTAATCCTTCTTGATGTTGCTGCTTGGAAGAAAATCCCAGGAATTAGGCACCATGGTCAGGGAATAGGGGGCAGTGCCAGCAAGGGAAGAAATGCTCTTGGTGACCTGAGTAAGAATTCCAAGCAATCCAGCACCCCTGGGCTTAGCTCACTCTCTCCTTCCCTGCAGTTACTTAAGAAGCTCTGGCAGGAGCAAAAGTCACAAGGGGGGTCTTAGTACCAAATGCTTCAGCTCAGAAAGAAGGTGCTCCCTGGCGGTGGTCCTTGGGCTGCTGTCTCCTGCCTGACACCAATCTCTTTCCTAAGGAACCACTGAAACCCCCAGTTGTTAACTTATCTAATCATTGCTGTCTCTCTCTTGTGCCATGGTGCAAGGTGTTTGAGTGAGCCAGAGGGTCTCATGGCCTCAGACGGCACACAGTCCAGTGGGGCTTATAGAGAGTAAATTACATTACATGTCCATGTGGCAGGTGTAGCACAACCCATCCCTGTGGGACTCATGGATGTGTATTTACTCCTCAGCCCAAGTTGTACCATTTGGAGCTGAATAAACAGGGTTCATGTCTGTGTCTACAAAATTTCATACTCTAAATCCTCAATCAGGGCCCATTCCCTCCAATTATCTTTGTTCCTTTCTGCCTGAGTGAAAAAATCAGAGACTGCCCACATTACTTTGATGCAGGGCCCATTTCCAGGAACAAAACCCACTAGAGTTGAAGGTGGGGCAGGGTATTCCTCACCCTGGCGTCTGTTTGTCCAAAAATCCTGTGCTGTAGGGTGACACCAGAGACCAAAGGCACAAACCAGAATTTCTAAGCAGCAGCTGTGGCAGGATCCCTGCTGGGATTTAGCTGGAGAACAAAAAACTTTGCATAATGAATGTGAGAGCTGCAAAGAATAAACTGAAGTGCTGCGCAAATATTAGCTCCCTTGCCTCTTCTAGCTCTAGCCTTCCCTTGACAGAGTGGCTGAAACCCTTCATCCCGGGAGGAGTAGGCTGGCTGAAGATGCCACCAGGAGCCTCTGAACTGGAACTCACTCTGTCCTCCCTCAGGACCACTTCTAACATGCTCACTTGGGGGCAGAGAATCCAGGCCCAGTGAGGAAGGAGCAGAATCAGGATGTGGAAATAAGCTCTGTCCTTGTCCTCAGAGTAACCAATTCACAGGGGTCTCCTTACTCGGCAGACAAGCCTCACTTCTCCAGCAGCCCTAAAACCTTCAGAGAAGCTGAAAGTCAGAGGGAAATGAGAAATTAGGTCTCATTTCCACAGTGGGAACAGCCCGCTCTCAGTACGGCCTCCATATGGTTTAATAATTTGAGATTTCTTACACGTCTCAAGGGAAGGCTGGAGGGGTTTTGATGCTCTTCCTACGGGTTCCCAACGTGTGTCTCTTCTCATCAATAAAAGATTGGATTTACTCACTGTGGTAAGCCGAAAGTGAAAAACAGGTGCGGCTATATAATATTTCTCTTTAATTACTGCTTATGGAAAAAAAAAACAAGTGTGGAAATTAATTATTCCATATTGTTAGAACAGGATGAACTACTTACTAATTTTAACTGTGGTTTTATGTAGAGGCTGTTGCTCAACATCTTATTAATTTGGGTAAACATTAACAAACAGTTCCTATACCTCCTCCCCCACTTCTCTCTACCTCCTCACCTGCTCTTGTATAGTAGATTCTCCTGGGCGGGGGAGGATGGGAGGGATGCCTGGGGTTTCTTTTTCCTTTGTTGTATGTTGTTGTGTCTGAGTGCTACAAAGCTTTCTTTCAAGAAGAAAAGCTTTTTGATTTCAGAGCTGTTTTTCTCCCTCTCTCTGTCTGTCATGGTGCCCTGAGACTCATGTAGAAATGCAAGGAAATATTTTCTATTATTTATGTCCATTTCCATGCCCAGCACATTTGCCCTCTCAGTTGGCAGGCTCCCTCTCTCTGACTTGCTGCCAGTGAAAGGCACCTAGGAGAGGCTAGCAACATGCCGGGCAGATTAGCATGTGCAAGATGGGGCTGGGGAAGACCCCAAAGGCCCCACTGAGTGCATCTTTCTGGCTCATAGAATAAGATTCTGTGCCTGAGATCATGGAACTTCAGCAACAGAGAAGGCGAAGGAAGGTGGTGGGGGCTGGCCTTTGCACATTCTCAGAGGAATTCATACGGTGGGGTTGAGGCCTCACCCAACCCATCTTGAGGAGCAGGGAGAAGAGGCAGAGGCTCCCAAGAGTCTTTCTGTTGTAAGCTGATGGTGGTCTGGAGCTCCTGAAGCTCATGTTCAGTTGATCTGTTGCTGTGTAGCAAAATAGCCACAATTTAGTGGCTTAAAACAAGTAACTAATTTATTATGTTTCACAATTTTGTGGATCAGGAATTGGGGCAGGGCTCAGCCGGATGATTCTTTTGCTCCACATGGGTTAGTTGAGTGTGGCCAAGACATCCTTGCTTACATATTTGGCTCCTTGCTAGGAACAGCTGGAAGACTGAACTCAGCTGAAACTGTTGACCAGAGAATGTGCATGTGGCCTCTTCATAACAGTGATCTCAGGGGCGTTAGACTTCTCACCTGGTGTCTCAGGACACCTAGGGAGAAGATCCAAGAGACCCAGGCAGATGACCCAAGGTTTCTCCTGACCTAGCCTATTTAGTCCTAGAACAGTACTTCTATCTTATTCTATTGGTCAAGTAGATCACTAAGAACAACCCAGATTTAAGAGGATCTCGATTCTACAATATAATAAAAAATTAGCCAGGCATGGTAGCCTGTGCCTGTAGTTCCGGCTACTTGGAAGGCTGAGGTGGAAGGACCACCAGAGCCCAGCAGGTCAACGCTGGGGAGGCTGTGAGTATACCACTGCACTCCAGCCTGGATGACAGAGTAAGACTCCAACTCAAAAAAAAAAAAAAAAAAAGAGAAGGAGGACTAGATTCCACCTTTCATGAGAGGAATAGCAAAGACCTTGTGGTCATCTTTAATCCACCCAGCACATGATTCTGCTCAGGGGCTTACCAGTTCTCGTAGAGACTAAGTGATGATAGAAAGAATTCATAGTCTGGTGTCCTAGGTTTTTGTGTTACCACTTTGCTTAGAATTTGGCTAATGTCTGAATTCAATAGCTGATCCTCAGTTTTTTTACATATGCAATAAAAATGATAGCTCCTACTTAATAGGCTTCTTGGGAAGATTAAGGGATATTGCATATAAAAAGCCCACGCAAGGGTCTGGCATCCAGAAGGTATACTCTTCATGGAGCTTTTGTTATATAATGACTACTCGATGAGAATAATAATATGGGAAGAATAAATGAGGTTGTGCATGCTTATCAAAGTGTAGGTTTAGTCTCATCTTTGGGTCATAAAAAATTTTTGGTGACTTTATAAGAATAGAATAGAAAAGGAAAGCATGGAATTAAGAAACGTCAGGGTGTATCATGCGTAGTGAGGGTAGGTATAATTTTTTTTAAATGTTTAGTTTTATTGAAATATTTATATATGGATCATGATGTGAAATATATTGCTTTGTTCTTAAGATGTGTTTTTTACTGAGAGTCATGGTCAAAAAAATTCCAAAGCTACTAAGAAAATGAATGTGAAGTGCTTTCGCCAACTCTGTTATTCAAAAATATAATCCTGATTGTGTTGGGTGTATCTGAGAACCCAGGGCTGGTGCAGAAGAGGAAGAGCTTAGTAAACATGCAAAGTCCGCCAGGATCCTGGCCTCAGGGATATTTGACTGTCAAAATCAACAAAGTAAAACTACCTGGCAAACCCAGCGTTTATCCTGGTGCCACTTTTGAATGTTATATATAGTCTCGAAAACTGGATTGGTAAGGAGCAACACCATAAAATCCCACTCATCCTGCCTGATCTTATTCCCTGAGTGTCTTCGGGGAAAGGAGTGTTTTTTCTATTTCTGGACCTGAAGGTAGGTACAGAGAAGGAGCTGAGTTGGATGTAGATTTTGAGGGGAAGTAGGCCTGTGCTATCCTGTCTGCTAAGGACTTCCACCCTTCCCCAAAAACTGCTCCTCTCTGATCCCAGCCATGTGGTTCCTGTGGGAACTGCTTTCAGTGACTCTCATGCCACAAGTAGCAGGATTGGCAAATTGACCCGAAATGGACAATCAGAGCTCTTTCCTGGAAGGATTTTTCCCCTCTCTTCAGTTTTGGGCCAGAGAAGTCCTCAATCAGCTACCCTCTAGTGCTGAGTGCTGTAAAAGGTAAAATTTGTGTGCTGTCTGCCAAAATTTCCTTCTGTTGGAAAAGGTCTATCTATGTGGAGCGAGACAAAGCCAGCAGCAAGACACCTACAGCTATGGCTTTCAAAGTTTTGGAGAGAAAGCAGAGGCACCAGGTTGAGTCTGAGTTCGGACGCACTTGTCCATGAAACCCAGATGCATCCCTACCTTGTTCAACCTCACAGTCTATGAGCTTTTTGAAAAATACATCTCTTTTTGCCTGAACTCATTTGAAATGGGTTTCTGTCTCTTGCATCCGAGTCTTTCCTAAACACTTAATCGGAGAGTTGATGGGACTAGAAGAGATGACTCTGAACTGTCATTTTTTGCCAGACCTGCATCATGCAGGGAACAGAGGCTGCCACCTGCTGTCTCTCTCTTTCTGCCCAGGCATCTGCAGGGTGCACAGCCCCAGAACCAGGTGCAACATCAAGGAGAGAGGCACCAGCCAACGCACACACCACATTTGGCAGCTCACACACTCTCTCCCGACAGAAGCAGTTGAGGGCAGCCAGCTCTCTCCCCACGTGGGTCCTCAGGCCCCTCTGTAGTTAAATGCCATGATCTCCTCAGCGCCAGGGGCTGCCGCATCAGGAGCCTTGGATTAAGTGATTTGTCTCTCTCCAACACAGCTGCTCTCTGGTTCCTGTCTGACAAATGTGGTTCATTAGTGCTGACAAAGACGAATGTCCTTGTTTATGGAAGTCTGCTAAGTGTTGTTCTCAGGGAGCTGGTAGACCTGGATCTGAAGCAGGGTATACATGGGGCTGGCTCCCTGACACACCCTCTCAACCATGGTGTATCCTTGGGGACATGAAGGCCAATGTGCCACTTGCCAAGTATAGATCCCACAAGAGTTTCACACTGAGGTACAATGAACCTTGGCAGCCGATGACAGCTCCTATCATTACCATCTGAGAGTCAAACTATTTTTGAAGGCGGTTGTCCTGTGTTATACTTGCAAGGCACCCACCGGCCAACAAACACACATCTTGGCCACTAACGTCCATTGACAAATCCTATAAGCTGGGTCCATGTGGGGAAGGGGGAGTGCTGAGAATGTGAGGTGGAGATAGGTGTCCAGGAAGGCAGAAGCCTCAGAAACACAAAGTGGGCATAGCCCGAATACTTCTGTGGCTACTACCATTCAGAACCTGTCCTTCTGACTGTTTACTTCAGTCCACAATTCCATGGCTCTAGGAACCCTGACAAACTAAAGCAATCATTCTCAGCCTGGCTGGGCAGAGAGACACCTACAGCTGTGGCTTTCAAAGTTTTGGGATCATTATCCACAGTAGGAAACACACTGCATAGCACAATCCAGGTGCGTGTGTGTGTGGGCACATACATGCAATTTAAACAATTCCATCAAACACTGAAATTCCCTCTGACGTTTTCTATTCTACTTAATTTCATTTTTTTAAAAATGTCATTTGCAACCCAATAAATTAATTCCCTGGTTGCTAACGGGTCATAACATTGGCTAAAACAACAATAACATTGACTAAAAGGTGCTTTTTAAAACTCCACATTAATTTTGTTGGGGCAAGTGCTCCTGAGGAGGGGGCATATAAGCTGAGACTGACAGAATGGGCAGTCGTTAGCCAAGCAAAGGGATGTGGAGGAGAAAGCATTTCAGATAGAGAAAACAGCACGTTCACATGCCAGGAGGGGAGACTGAGACAGAAACATTGGAGAAGTGGAAAGTTCAGCTCAGCTGAAGCTCTAACATTGGGGAAGAGGGTGAAGAAGGGCTTCACAAGACACACTGAAGAGGTCGGAACTGATGCTGAAGGCAGTGAATGGTTCTCAAAGGATTCTAAGCAGAGAAGTGACATGGTCAGATTAGCACTTTCTGGAAGATCACTCTGCTGCATAAAGAGTGGATTTGGGGTGCAGCAGATAGGATGGGGGTATAGGAGATACAAGGCTAGATGTGGGGGGACCATCTGAACTGGAAGTCATGAGCACTTGTGACAGAAATTAAAAATAGGCACCCCTTGTGAGGAGACCAAGGAGTGAAAGGGTTTGTCCAGGCCCATCTTATGTGGCTGGATTTCAGTCCCCTCACCCTTGGGCCTGGTGTCCTTGAACAGGGCATGGCTCAGATGATCATGGTTGACAGCCCTACAGGTTTGGAGGTTAGGCATAGGTACAGGAATGAGATGATGTTGGTGGGAAAGGAGAACACGGGACATTCACAAAATATTTATGATGGGGAGATGGGGTTGGGTGACCTTGAGGATTTCTTTTGGCCACAAGACTCTAGGATCCTCATCAACTCCAGCCTACCATCCTTGCCTCTTGCTACTTTGTTTGAGTAGCAGAGATACCTACAGCTGTGGTTTGTCCAGAACTGAGCTAACATGGAGAGAGGGTGTAGGCAAGAGGCCTTGGGGAAAGGGGCCTGCAGCCTGAGCCCAAGAGTGGGAGGAGAGGTCTCTGAGGCAGAACCTGCCTTCCCTTGCTCCAAAGAAGGGAGAGGCAGGTGTGAAGGAGCAAATGGAGCCCCCTCCCCATTTCAGGACCCAGAATGCTAAGCAGGACTGTTCAGGGAGGGAGGTGAGAACTTTGAATCAGATCTGAATTGTGAGTTTTAAATCCGACAGATGTTCAGATGCAGAAAGTGACCAAGTTACGAGTTCCATTATTCAGCAGGGAGGGAAAGTTAAGGTGGCACAGATGGATGGTGGCTGGAGAATAATACCCATCTCGGATTTGTCCTCTACTGAGGGGGGCTATGCAAGGACGCCAGTGACCCCAGCTCTGCACTTTTGCTCCCTCTGGCTTAACATGAGTGGGTACATCCTGCACTGGGCTCTTACCTTCCACGGTGTGGGCTCATGGGACAGAATGCTGTCCTTATCTTAGTCTCTCCCCATTCCAAAGAGGGAGGACTGCCACTGTCTGCCACTGTCCAGCAGCAATGCCTGGACCAGGGTCAACTAAGTTCAGAGAGAATAGAAAGTTCTTTCTCTGTTCTGGTCAGAGGCACATTCTGCAATCCAGCTTTGTAAGGGGGGCCTGAGCTTTAGTCAACAGAGCAGAGACTGTTTTGATAGTGCTTTTTTTGATTTCTCAAATTGGTTGGAAACCATTCGAGGGAGGAGTGTGGGTGTAGGTAATTAATTAGGTTTCCTCAGCCTCAAACACAAGGCAGTAAACCTCTCTAAACTTCCCGCACCCCCATTTTCTAAATCTACAATAGGATTCTAAGGCCACCCTGAGGTGTAGCCATGATGCCTGTCATAAGCAGAGCACAGAACCTGGACCAGGTGAATGCTGTTTTGATGAGTGGACTTCTGTTTCAGATTTCTCAGGTTGGCCTGGAGGTCAAGGTCCATGTTGAGGTCCAGGGAAGTCTGAAATGGAAAGAGCCAGGAGTGCATCTCAGCCAGAGCCCATGGGGGCAACAAAGACAGAGAACCACAGAAAGACCAGTCACAGGCAGCAATGGTGGCGGCAGCCAACATACACTCACACTGGGCTAAGCACCCCATGAGTATCTAATCCTCCCAGTGAGTATTGCCTTCATTAGGAAATCGAAGCCCAAAGAGATAAACTTACCTGAGTTTAGTCAACTGATAAGTAGAGGAGCTGAAATGCAAAATCCGTGGCTGCCTGGCTCATGAGCACAGTGGTAACTGGGACGTGGAAACCACTCAGGGGCAAGAGAACACCAGGCCTGGATGGTAAGGTGGGGACCAAGCAGGACAGGGGTCCCAGACAATTCTGCCAGCCCCTGAGGGGTCCACACTTTACTTCCAGTGCTACCTGGGAGAGGTATCTGAAGCGCTGCCAAGTTTGAAAAAGGAGATTATTAATCAGATGCCCTGGAGTGATTTCAGAAACAGGCCCAGCCCCACTGGTAGGTGCTCCCCAGCACTGACTTCCTGCACACACACACACCCCTCCTGCCCTTCTTATTCTGCACTAAAGATTTTCTTTTTTTTCCACTCTATTTTTTTTTTTTTTTGGCTTCTGTTTAAAATTAATTCCACAACACTGAATAACCTTCCCCCACAAGGTTGGAGTTAATCAGGCTGAATTTATTAAGATCTTTACAATTAAATGAGCTCATACCGGGAGGAGGAAAGTTACCTTATTATCCCATTTTAAGAGCTTGAATAATTTCAATCCCTAACTTTACTGTCGACCCCCAACTACTTCCGTTGCGGTCGCCAATGACTTCAGAGGGCACTGGACCATAGTCTTCTCCGTGCTTCCCATCCTTGATGTGGGGAGAAACATGCTCAGACCAGTGAGCCATTATGGAGGGAAACCAAGACGACAAGAGGCGTGCAGTTCAGCATGAATGGAACCTGTCCTAGTTTTACAAGCAAAACTTGGGCTTAGGAGGCTACATCAGGGAGGGAAGATTCCCTCTCAAGAGCTCATTCCCTGAGGATCTCTGTTCCCTCCTGCCCCCCATCTCCAGCTCTTCTGCCCTCATAGCAAGGTCCTCTTGTCTGACACCTGCAAGATTAGACAGACCCAGAGCAATGGGGGTTTTCAATAGCCCTGAGGAAAAGTCTCAGTCCAAAAACGGCCCTACTGTTGGTCTCATCCTGACCTGCACTGTTCCTGGGTGTCCAACCTTCATGACCTGCCCTGTACTCTGAAATACCAAGGGCTTCCCTGCTTTGTTCTTGTCAGCCTTGCTCACCAGAACCCACAACCTACAGGGTGAGGGCTGAGCATCACTGGTGGAGCTGACATCTGTTGGGGTTTCTGAACGTCACTCCTGCTCAGCTGCCTCATGGATAGCCTCCATCTGCCTGTTGGATTTACTAGTCTCCACGGTTGGAGTCTATTATGGGTTGATTTGTGCACGCTCTCTCTCCAAAGATATGTTAAAAGCCTTATTGCTCGCAGTTTGTAAATGTGAATTTATTTGGAAATAGGTCTTTGCAGATGTAATCAAATTGCGATAAGGTCATTAGAGTGGGCCCTAATCCAAAATGACAGGTGCCCTAATAAGATAAGCAGAAGAGACACAAACACAGAGACACATGCAGGGAGTTCATCGCGTGATGATGGAGGCAGAGATTGAATGATGGATGTGTCCAAAGTCAGAGCACATTAAGGATTGCAGGCAATCCTTGGAAGACTCTCCCCCAGAGTCTCCCTGAAGGAAACTTGATGACACCTTGATTCTGGACTTCCAGCCTCCAGAACTGTGAAAAAATAAGTTTCTCTTGTTTTAAGCCACCTAAGAAACTAATCCAGGGCCAGTATGCCTACACTCCTCCTAATACACTTCTGATTCTATCACCCATATTCTCGAGTCACCATATTTTGCCGTGTTTGAATTCCTTCCTGCCACCTCCTACTGGCTCTTTCTCTTCCTTACCAATTTCCAATGACCAGCCCAGCCTCAAAGGGCTTTTTACATTGTAGGTGTTGAGCTGCCATGGTTAACTCTGATTAATACTGCCTGGCCCTAAACTGACATATTCAGGGAGGAGACCCTCAGAGGCCTGTTACTGTGTCAACAGAAGTTCCTCCGTTGCCCTTGTGTCCCTTGTCTACTGACCAGCACTCAAAGCAACTGTCTAAAACCCTCAAGCCTTGTCTCAATTGTTGGCTCACAGTTCTACCTTCATTAACCACCTTGAAAGTATAAAAAACACAGTGTAGGCAGCTAGCTCAGTTAAATGCCTGGCACTTTCAAAGTTTCATTCAGGCAGCACCACTGATGAACAAAACAATGTAGTCCTATGACTACATGATATTCAACCCATGTTGACTTCAGTGAATGTTGGGGCAGACACAACACAATGGGTATACCCAGATACCTTCCCTTAATTACTTAGGCTCAATTAATCTTTAATAGAACTCACATTCTTTTCCTTCATAACTTTGCTATTTATCTATGCACAATTTCACCCTCCCCCACTGCAATTATTTCCTAATCTTCCCCTAAGATTAAGCCAACTAGACAACAGTTGCTGTTAGCTTCATATATGTGTGTTTTTTCCTCATTATAATGTTCTTTTCCTTGGAGAGGGGCTCCATTGACAAAGTCATCAGAAAGTGGTAGAGAAATAATGCATCCCTTTATGAAATATTAACCCTACTTGGTCAAACACTGTGCTCTTGGTTCAGTTCATATTTTTGGTTCAATGAATATAGTCATTCTGCAATTTTGCCTCCTGGTTTTTTGTTTCTCCACAATGTTTTAGAGATCCATATGTGTTCCCTAGAATTCACTGATTTTGCATACTGGATGTCTGCCAACTACTTCTCACAACTTCTCTGGTTAATTCCTCCCACTTGATGCCAACCATCTTGCTCTGACCCCTGGCTCTGTCTTCTGGTTGCAATCTTGCTCTTGACCCCTTTGAACTCAGTTTTCAAATCTGTGTTTTCCATGTCTATGTTACACACCCCAGAAATATATACCTATGCACCTGCACATATGCATAAACCCTCCTGAGGACTCTGAGCTCTTCCTACTTGCTTTCTCCTCACTGCAGACAGTTCTCTGGACAGCTCCTTCAAGGTCAATTCCAGCCCTGGCCCAGGAGGGAGTGAGTGAAATGTGGACAATAGGCAGGGTGTAGTTCAAACAGGGTCTGAAAGAAGGATTAGATTTTCATTAGTAGAGGAGGTCAGACAGGCATTTCAGACAGACAGAACAGCCCATGCAAATAAGCCAAACTTCAGATTTCAGAATTTAGAAGAGCAAATTTCAAAGTGTGGTCTGGGGCTCTTGGGAGTCTCTGAGACATTTCAGGGGATCCATAAGGTCAAAACTATTTTCAGAATAATAATGATATGTTATTTGCCTTTTCCACTGTGAGATATTTGCACTGATGTTGCCAAAGCAATGGTGGGTAAAATTGCTTAGCATAACTCAAGGCAATGGAAACAAACTGTACCAATAGTCATTGTATTCTTCACTGCCAAACACACGCAGGAGAAAAAAAGCATCACTTAAGAATGTTTTTAATAGAGCAGTAAATATTATTAATTTTATTAGCTCTCAACTCTAGAGTACACAACTTTCTAATATTTTGTTTGATGAAATGCATTTCAGAAAGCACTTCTATTGCTTACCGGAGTACAATGGTTGTCTCAAGAAAAGTTCTTGTTTGATTGTTTCAGTTGTGAGCTGAATTAGCTCCTTTTCTCATGAAATCAATGCCATTTTTACTTGAAGGAATGACTGATAGTCAAGCTATGGTTATTAAGGTGAGTTATTTTTCAGCTTCTTATCAAACATGAAAAAAGCAAATCTGTTAATTTCAAGAGAAACAACTATTTGTTGCCAATGATAAAAATCAAACTTTCAAATGAATATTACAATTCTGAAGATCTTATAACTGCCACAGTGAACCTAACAGTTCTCAATATTTAAAGACTTTTATAATGAGATTTGTGGTGATATTAACAAATGTGAATCTTTGGTATTAGATAATGAAATGTGTCAACATTTGAAATATCTGCATGGCTTTGTGGACCAATATTTTCCAAATGACCAATGCATGATGTTACAAAATTATGCATAAGTAAAAGGTTCATTCAAAGTTCAAGATAGACCAATGATTTTAATGTAATGAAGTACAAAAATGTTTGCTGATGTAGTTTCATGTTCCACATTGTGTCTAACCTTTAGGAAGGATTATAGTATCAAAGGCAAATACCCACAGTTATCTTTAATATTATTAAAACATTCTTCCTTTTTCAACCACATGTATGTGTGAAGCTCTATTTTCTTCATATTTTTAACCAAATAACATATTACAACAGAATGAATGCAGAAGCAGCTATCTCCTATTCAGTCAGATATGAAAGAGATTTGCAAAGATATAAGACAATGTCACTCTTCTAATTTTTTTGAGAATATAGTCATTTTTTATTTAAAAATATGTTACCAGCTCCATCCAATTTGCTGCAAAGTCCATGATTTTTTTCTTCTTCATGGCTGCATATCTCTGAATACCGCATGTTCTCATTCATAAGTGGGGTTTGAACATTAGTCACATTAGCACAAGGGAGGGATCGGCAGTCATTGGACACTGCTAGGGAAGGGAGGGAGAAAAGAAGGAGGGTGGAGGGTACATGACAACACAAAGAGTACTTGGTTCATTACCAGGAGGAGTGAGGGTCAGTTAGAAGCCCAAACTTCACCTGCATGCAACCTACTTATATAATTAATTCTCACTTGTATCCCACATTTCTACAATAAAATAAAATTTAAAAAAATATGTTAGCAGGTATTGAGTTTATTGTTGTTGTTGTAGATGACTACTTTTATAATTTCTGCTTTAATTTCTAATGGTAAATATTAATAAATATAATCTACATAATGAAAATATCCCTAAAAGTATAAAGTAATCCTGAGACCAACAAGTTTGAGAACCACTAGCCTAGGAAATAACCTGAGTCTCTGGAGTACAAGGTTAAAGAAGGTTAAAAAAGGCTATGGCGGAGGTGAGGTTGGAAGGAAAATTTGTTGTGGTGGTGGTTTTTTTTTTTTTTGTCTTAATTTTTTCTTTGCTTTCTTTTTCTTACATCCCGGAATACTGAAATGAAAAGATATAATGAGACAGTATCCCTGGGGTAGTTTACTGGAAGTCAACACCTGGGATATGAAATTCAGCAACTGTCCCCCGACTCTTTTTAACTTTCTGCTGGGAAGTCCAATGGCCAGGTCACTTCGATGGCTTTCTGGTTGGTCCACAAAGCCAGCCCGTAATAATATCTCCTTCCACCTTTTATACATCACAAAGGACATCTGCTTCTCTTAACTCACTGCTATAGACTGAATCGTGTCCCACCGAATTCATACATTGAAGGCCTAACTTCCAGTATTTTAGATTCTATTTGGAGACAGAAACTTTAAAGAGGTGCTTAAGTTAAAATGTGACCATTAAGTTGGGCCCTAATCCAATCTGACTGGTGTCCTTATCAGAAGAAGAAATATGGACACGTAAGAGACACCAGGGAATGACACAGAAGGATGATTATGTAAAGAGGCAGCAAGAGGGCAACTGTCCGTAAGCCAAGGAGAGAGACCTCAGAAGAAGCTGACCCTGCCAGCACCTTGATTTTGGACTTCCGGTCTCCAGAACGGTGAGGAAATAAGTTCTTGTTGTTTAAATCACCCAATCTGTGGCATTTTGTTGTGGTAGCCCAAGTACACTGATATACTCACATTATCCTAATAGCAACTTTATTTCGAGTAGACGCCCCCACTCATTTTGTAGATGAGGAGTTCAAGGATCAAAGATAAGTGAGTGGCTTAAGATTTTACAGCTAGTTTATGGAAACCCCAGTTTTCAAACTTACAGCCTTCCATTCCGCTAGTATTTTTCCCATAGTACCACACATGGTCTTTGTTCCCAAATGGAAAACTCCTGATTCTCCCCTCTGCAGCTGATATTCAGGGCAGAACCGAGTCTTGAATTCCACTCAAGCTCATCCCATGTAGTTTCCAAATTCTGCCAAATTCTGTGAATAGTATTTTTATGACTATTTACTATACTTAATATGGTAGCCAGCAGCCACCCATGGTTACTGAACACTTGAAAGTGGCTAATTAAGAACTGAGATGTGCTGGAATTATATTTACTGTATTTTAAAGATTTCATTGGAAAGTAAGAATGAAAGCTGTCTCAATATTTTATATTGATTCTATGTTGAAATGATAATATTTTAATATGCTGAGTTAAATTAAATATTGCATTAAAATCAATTTCACGTGTTTCTTTTTGCTTTTTAAAACATAGCTATGAGTAAATTTACAATTACATCTGTGACTCACACTGCTTTCCTATTGGACAGTGCTGATGTGCACTTTACCTCACTAGCAGGTCTGTAAGGTTAGCAGTGGAAGAAATTTTGTATTTTCTTTGTCTTAAATCCACTACCAACCTTGTACCTAGAACACTAGATTTCCAGAGATCCCTTTTTAGTTCGCAACTGTAAATGTGCTTGAAATGATAAAATAGGCAGTGGTGCAGGAGGAACAGGGACTCGGCAACAGATAGGCGGACAAGAAGGCTGCGAGCACCATGGGGGAGAAACCCAGAACCAATTCACCATAGACTTGGGCAAGCAGGATTTTATAGCTCACCTGAACAAAGTGGACCCTGTAGATGGCGTGGTGCCTGTGAACCCTGAATACTTGAAGGACTGCAAAGGTACTGGTCTCAAGTCCAGGGGGCCCTGGGAAAGGTAAGGAAGTGAAATGGGTTGGCATTGGAGGGGTGCCCCAGAGAGATGGAGGGCTGAGGTGGAAGCCAGAAGTAGGATTCAAGGCTTATGCTACTGAGGGAGGAGCAGCAGCTGGCTGGGGACTAGGGGACTGGGGAAGGGGGACTCCTGACCACTCCATTTTGCCTTCCCTTGCCAGTGTTTGTGACCCTCACCTGCATCTTCTGCTGTGACCGTGAAGACCTGGATGTGCTGGGCTTGTCCTTCCACAAAGACCTGTTCATCGCTACTTACTAGGCCTTCCCCCTAATGCCCAGCCCACCCTGGGCCCCCACTCACCTGCAGGACTGACTGCTGAGGAAGCTGGGCCAACATGCCCACCCTTTTTTTTTTTTTACTATACCCCAGTATTTGCCCTGCTCCATCATGCTGCAGCCAGGATCACAAGATACAGGAAAGAATTAGAAACTCTGAGAGTGGAGCCCAATAGCTTATATATTACAAGGTCTCCCGGTGATTCTGGTGTATTTGTAAGTTTGAGACCTAGTGATATACGGGATTTGGATTTCATTCATGGGACAATGAGATGTTAATGATAAGCTTTGAGTAAAATAGTGATATAATGAGATTATGGTTGGGAAGAGAGTCTTGAGATTCAGATGGGAGTCTAGGCTCCACATCTGTCTGATGTCACCACCCACCTGACACTCCTGATGTCAAAGATTGGTAGAGAACCTGGAGGCACCTTTTCTAACAAATCCCACCTGTGGAAGAAGTGAAGCTTCCCTGAAGTTTCTCAAAGGCCTTCTTTAAAACCCAGCACAGATTCGCTGCTTGGTTCTGCACCAGAAACTAGAAATCTGGCTGCGCTTCTTTGCAGTGGGACAGCAGAAATCAGCCTCCCCCTGGAAGCCTGGCAGCTCCTGCTTGGTTTCACCAAAAAGAAAACAAGAGGTAGTTATTCAGAAACAAGGTGGGAGAAAGTGTGTCTCTGAAAGATGTGGGACATTCTGTCCTGGCATACAAATTAAGTGCTGGTAGAAAGCCTAAATTTTGTGTCATTAATTCAAGGGAAAATCATCCCAAATTGGTAGGTGATTTGTAAAGACAACATAGCCTGCCTGCCTTCTCTTTCCTTCCCTCTTTCTTCTTCCCTCTTTTCCTCTCTCCATACTTCCTTCTTTCTTTTTTTTTCTTCCTTCCTTCTCTCTTCCCCTACTCCCTTCATTCACTGGATGAACTTTTTCTGAAACACTTACATAGCACTTTTAACGTATGCCAGGCACTTTTTCAGGACTCTACGGGTTGACTCATTTAATCACCCCCAAAACTCCATATACAGGATACTACATATTTATCATCCAAACCAGGACAACTTTTGTTGTGATAAGGGAAGCAGGACAAAGGGGAAAACCAGGAAGAATAGTCACCATGATTACAGAAGCAGGTCGATATCCCTGTTTATTTTAAAGTTGAGGAAACAGGCACAGAAAGATCAAGTAACTTATCCAAAGTTAAACAGTACATAGGTGCTAGAGTCTGGATTCAAACCCAGGCAATCTGGCTTCAGAGTGTGATTTCTTAAAAGCAGGATGTCCTTCCTCTCTATCGCCCACAGTCTATACAAACAAGTAGTAAGGCATTTTAAGCAAGATAAGATAGGGAGAGTCAAGGAATGAAGTCAACCACCATGCTTGGAACATGGAGTATAGAAGCAGAGTGACATGAAAAGGGGCTCTTCTAGTCATCAAGGTGCAGGATTGCAAAGGGCTTTATTCCTTGATAAGGTTTTGGAATGTGCCTTGGGGGGAAAGGGAGTGCAATGAAGAACCAGGGAAGGGTTTAAATTAGGACAGTGACACAGTCAGGGAGAAGTCCACTTTGAGTACCTTGTGTGGGTGGACTGAAGGCAGACAGACCAGTGGGACATGACGAGGGAGCAGTAGCTGTACATTTTGCAGTATATGAGAGTTCCAGCTCTCTGCATCCTCGCTAGCACTTGCTACTGTTCATTTTTTAACAATTGGCTATTTTAGTGGGTACAGAGTGGGTTTTATTTTGGTTTTAACTTGTATTTCCCTATGGTAATGACTAATAGTGTTGCACATCTTTTCATGTGCATATTTGCCATCTATATATTTTCTATGATGAAATGTGTGTTTGACTCTTGCCCACTTTTTGTTGTGTTATTATTTTCTTATTGAGTTGTTAGGGTTTTTTTTTTTTAACATTCTAGACACATGTCCTTTATTACATAGATGTTTTGTAAGTATCTTCTAGCAGTCTGTGGATTTACTTTAAATTTTCTTAATAATGTCCTTCAAAGACCAGAAACTTTTAGTTTTTATAAGTCCTATTTATCAATTTTTTTGTGGTTTGTGTTTTTTGTGTCCTAAGAAATCTTTGCCTAGCCTGAAGTCACAAAGTTTTTTTTCTTTTTTCTTGTAGAAGTTTTGTTGTTGTTGTTGTTGTTTTGCTGTTTTTTTGAGTTGGAGTCTCCCTCCATCGCCCAGGCTGGAGTGCAGTGGCACACTCACGGCCACCCCAGCATCGACCTGCTGGACTCCAGTGATCCTTCTGTCTCAGCCTTCCAAGTAGCTGGAACTATAGGTGCATGACACCACGCCTGGCTAATTTTTTATTTATTGTAGAGATGAGGTCTTGCCAAGTTGCCCGGGCTAGTCTCGAACCCGTGGGCTCATGCAATCCACTCATCTTGGCCTCCCAAAGTGCTGGGATTACAGATTGCACCACCCAGCCCAGATTCTTGTAGAAGTTTTAAAGTGTTAGGTTTCAACTTTCAGTCTACAATCCATTTCAAGTTAACTTTCATTTATAGTGTAAATTAGGAGTTGAGATTCATTATGTTGCATAAAGATGTGCAATATTTCCAGCATTATTTGTTGAAAAAGGTATTCTTTTTCCATTGAATTTCATTGACACCCTCACTGGAAATCAATTAACTGCACATATGTATGTCTTTTTCTGTTTTTTTTTTTTTCTTTCTAGCCTTCTGTTTCATTGGTATATGTTTCTCCTGCCAACATAAACTGTCTTGATTACGATAATTTTATAAGTCTTAAAATCAGGTAGTGCACATCCTTCAACATTGTTTTTTTAAAAATTGCTGTGACTCTTTCAGGTCTTTTTCACATACATTTTATAGTCAACAAATATAGCTTTATTTAAAAAGCCTCCTGAGATTTCTTTCTTCTCAATTTGGGAAAAATGGACATCTTAGCAATATTGTGTCTTTTGATCCATGAACGTAGTATATCTTTCCATTTATTTAGGTTCTTTTTATTTTATTGTCAGCAATATTTTGAAACCTTCAGAGTATTCTGCAGTCAACCTGCTGGATTCACTTATTTGTTTAGCTAACTTTTTCATAGATTTTTGATATTTTCTATATAGACAATTATTTCATCTGCTCATGGAGAGTTATAATTCTTCCTTTTAATCTATAGTCTTTTATTTCTTTTTTTGCATTTTTTACTGATAAAACTTCCAGTGTTAATTATATTGAATATAAATGATGAAAGAAGACATCTTTGACTTAATCTCAATCTTTCAGGAAAAACATTCAGTCTTTCATTATTGGGCATAAAAGTTCAGCTGTAAAAGTTTTTTCATAAATGTCACTAAATGTCTCTTTCTTTCTTTCTTTCTACATTGTGAAAGTTTCTTCTACTCCTAGAGTGTGAGTGAATTTTAAAACATCATATATAGATATTGAATATTGCCCATTCTTTTTTAGCTTGTTGTTATCATATATGACATTGGTTGAGTCTTGAATCAATCTTGAATTTCTGGGATAATTCCCACCTGATCATCTCATATTCTTCTTTTAACATATTTTTTATTCATCTTGCTAATATTCTGTAAAAGGATTTTGCATCTACATACATGAGGGACATCACCCCATAATTTTCTTGTGATTTCTTTGACTGACAAATATTAGGGTAATGCTGGCCTCATAGAATGAGTTGGGAAGTCTCCTTCCCTTCTATTTTCTAGAACGAGTTTAGGTTGTTTAATTCTGTTGTTCTGGTTGTTTATATTCTCACTAATTTTCTGTCTACATGTTCTACTAATTACTGAGAGAGTGGTGAATCTTCAACTATAATAGCTGATTTATCTATTTCTCCTTACTGTTTTATCAATTTTTGCTTTATTTATTTTGAAATTCTGTTCCTCTGTGTAAGTGCATACATATTAAAGATTATTGTTATTATTATTTTTTTATTAAGCAATGTCTCTTTTTATCTCTGGTAATAGTTTTTGTTCTGAAGTCTACTTGGTTGGATATTGACATAGCCACTCCAACTTTCCTTTTTTTGGTTTTCACCTTTTCCCATTCTTTTCCTTTTAATCTATCTATGACTTTATATTTCATGTGTGTGTTTTTTATAGATAGCATAGAGTTGGGTCTTGCTTTTTCTTAATCAAATCTGACATTTCTGTTTTTTAGTTGGGTTGTTTAGGCCATTTATACTTAAGTCAATTATTAATATTGGTTGGATTGAATATACGTATTTAAATAAATATGATTTTGCTAGTTGTTTTTCTTTTTCCTTTCACTTTTAAAAAACACCTGATTTTATTCTAAAGACACCTTATATTTAACATTCCATTTCAGCCTGAAAACAAACATGTGGTGGCTCTTTGATGGGGAGCAGGAGCCAAACATGAGGGAGGAGCAAAGACATGAAGGTTTTTGTCTTTCAGGTGATGTTTCGCTGACTAAGCAGCTCTGCACGGGCTTATCTTTAGATAACAGACTTGACTCTGATCCACCCTTGATACAATCAATACCTTTTTGTAAAGATTTTTTAGGGCTTGAAATGTTTTGTGGCTATGAGCTAATAGGAAGGAAGGAAGAAGGTGCATTGGCATCTTCAGAAACAGTCCACAGATTGCCAAATGCTTTTGAAAGAGACTGAGGCTCACTAAGAATGCTGCACTCTCATGTAAATATTATACCAGGTTCAGAAGGAAATAAGGCTAGAGAAAGAAAGGGCACTTCTTACTAATCTTGCTGGTTGTTTGCTATTTGTTACATCTGCTGTTTTTTCATCTTACTCTAGTTTTCTGTCTTCATTTGGATCAGTGGGACATTTTTCATAATTCATTTTTATCTCCACTATTGGTTTACTTGCTACATCTATTTTTAAAAACTTTTTAGTGATTGCTGTAGGGTTTGTAATATATGCCTTTAACTTACCACAGTCTTTCTCATATAATATTACACTACCTTGTGTATAGTGTAAGAGCCTTGCAACAGTATATTTCCACTTCTCTCACCCCAATTTTTGTTGCCATGACTGATGTATATTTTACTTTTACACATGCTATAAACCTCAGACACATGATTACTATTTTTGTTTCAGACTGTCGATAATACTTTAAAGCAATTTAAAAATTAGTGTTAAAATGTCTTTTATATTTTCTCACATTTTTATTTTGGTGTACTTTCATTTCTTTGTATAGATCAAAATTTCCATCTGGTATTACTTTCTGAAGAATTTCTCTTAACATTTCTTGTAGTGCAGGTCTGCTAGCAATGCATTCTTTTGGCTTCTGTTTGAAGGATCTCTATTTTACTTTCATTTCTGAACTATAGTTTTGCTTTATATAAAATTCTAGATTGATAGCTTTTGCTTTTAGTACTTTAAAAGTGTCACTCCATTTTCTTCTGCTTTGTATTCTTTCTTTCCATAGATCTACTGAATTATATTTGTTTTTCTGTGTGTGATTTTTTTTTCTTTGATTACCACTGAGATTTTCTTTTTCATTCTGATTTTTAGGTTTCGAGCAGCTTGACTATGATGTGTGTGTGTGTGTGTGTGTGTGTGTGTGTGTGTGTGTGCACGCTGTCACTTATTCTGCTTCAGGTTCCCTGAACTTGGATCTATGGTTTGCTGTACTTCATTAATTTTGGAAAATTCTTAGCCATTATCTCTTCAAATATTTGCCCCCATTTTATCTTTCTCTCTTCTTTCTTGGCTCCAATTACATATAGGCTAGAATATTTTATATGGTCTCACAGTTCTTGGATGCTCTTTTTTTGTTTTTCACTTTGGGTTTTAGTTTGGATAATTTTTATTGCCTTATATTCAAGTTCACCAATTCTCCCTCAACTGCTAATAAGTCTGTCAAAGAATTCTTCATCTCTCACATGTCTTTATGGTATTTTAATTTTCCTATCTATAAAGTAGTTTCTATTTCTCTGTTGAAATTCATCATCAGTTAATGTATCTTTTTTACCTTTTTCCGCTGGATACTGTATCATATCAATCACAGTTATTTGAAAGCCCCAGTCTGACATCTCCAACATCAGTATCACCTCTGAGTCTGATCTTGGTTGCTTTACCTCTTGATAATTGTTTATCACTTCTTTGTTGTGTGTGTCTCACAATTTTTTATTGAATGTCAGACATTGTGGAAAAGTAGAGACTAGGGTCAATGATTTTTACTCCTGGGAGTAGGCATTCTTCTTCTGTCAGATTCTTAGTGTAGAAACTGTTAATCTAATGAAGAGTTGAGCTGGGTTTAGTTTTTTGTTGTTGCTGCTATTCTTGCAGAGTTCCATAAGCTTTGAGTTCCTCCAGAGATGATGTGCTGTTATTATTGTGTGCTTAGTATTGGGCCTGGGGAACCAGGGAGTTTTTCTTGGTTTTCCTGCTTCATCCTCAGCTTTCAGCAATTCCTGCATGACTGCAAGTCTTTCTTTATGCTCTTGCACCTACTCCAGCAGTAGATTGCTGTTGCTGTACTCAGTGTGAGGCTTATGATAGCACAGGGGCTTTTCTCACTTCTTGTTGATCTTCAGTCTTGGGCAGATCTTGTGCATCTGGGCCTCAGGGGTGGGACTTATTGCAGCCACTCTTGTGTCTGTGGTTGGCACAGGGCTCTTTCTTCCCTCAGAATGTGTAGATTTATGCTTTATATAAATGAAAGATCCTGGGCCTGAGAGTTTCTTCTACTCCTCCCCCAAGAGCAGAGGTTTTTGCTTCTGCCCTACCCCCAGAATCAAATGGTTTGGCTTCTCCTTTTCCTTCAAAAGTAAAGTGTCTTCTCTTGAGCCCTGGGAAGAGGGTTTTCTATTCCTCTTCCCAGTGACTTAAGGCTTTTGTTTGGGATGTTGTGCCTGTGACTCAGCTTCAGCTGAACAGTACCTGAATTCCTGTGTCACTGATTTGAGCCTTCTCCAATCTCCTGTCCTGCTTCTAATCATTTTTCATGAGCACACAGCTAAGACCTCTGGAAAAGAGCTTGCAAATGAGTGCAAACTTCCCTTGTATCTGGGGCTGTCAATTTTTTATACTGTCAAGTTAACCTACACTCAGCCTTTAAGGATTCATTACAGTTTTAGCTGATTTCGTCTTACCTATTTTAATGGTGGCCATATCTTTTCCCTATGTTTAGGCAAAGGTGAAGCATTTCGTGTGATCCATCACTCCTCAAAGGGGTTTGCCATTCTTTAGAATTCAATCCACATGACTGCCTTGTGACCTCAGCTCTCAGATGGGCTCAAAATAAGTTATGTGGATTATCTGCCTTTTTTTTTTTTTCAAAATGAGGACGGGAATAACATTTCTGGGAGAATTTCTATATCCAAGGTGGAAGTGGAATTCCCTAAACACATTAAGTCTGAAGTGGTTTGAGGACATTCAAGTGAACATGTGCAGGGAACAGTTGAATATGTAGGTCTGGAAAGCAAAAAGGAGATTGGAACTTGCTCTGGTTTGTCTATTGCTGTAGAACACACTTCTGCAAAACACAGTAGCCCACAGCAATGTTTATTTCACTCATGAATCTGTAATTTAGACAGAGTTTGGTGAGAAAGTCTTGTCTGTGTTCCATGCAGCACATAGAACAAGTTTGGCTCAACTAGGGGCTACGGAGCCACAGGATCCAATTCCAATATGGTGGACTCACCCACAGAGCTGGCATGCTGGCCCTAGCTGTCAACTGGGACCTTGGCAGACCTAAGGGTTGGGATAGGGGTAGTCTTAGTTCCTTTCCATGTGAGCCTCTCCTCATGGGTCGTTTCACAGAATGTGTGTGCCTTTTCATAGCATTATGATGACTTCCAAGACTGAGCATCCCAGGAGAATCATGTGGAAGCTGTAGTTTTATGTATGACCTACCCTTGGACGTCAAACAGCAACAAACCCTCGCAGGTTTAAGGGGAGGGAACAGAACGTGGACCCTGTCTCTGAGTGGAAAGAGTGTTAGAATCAGATTATAAGAAGAGTATGTGAGATTGAAGATACTGATCAACTATTTTTGGAAAATATAATCTACTCCACAACTAGGATTTAAAAACAGGTTGGTGAGGATTGGACATCATCTGGATATAGAAAGTTCACTGGGAAATCTTAGACACTTCTTTGGTTCCTAGGAGAGAAGGTGGAAGACTTAAAGAAATGTGAGAAAGTGGTGAAGCCTGCTGGTGCCAGAGGTAGATTGCATAGGTTTGAATCCCAGTTCTACTGCCTGTTACCTGGGTGATGTTGGACAAATTAAATAACCCCTCTGACCTTATTATCCCCATCTGTAAAGTAGAGATAATAGTCCCTACTTCCTAGAATTGTCGTTAGCACCAAATGAAATAGTTAATATTAAAGGCCTTAGCATAGTGCCTATCATAGTAAAAGCATAATATATGTTATTCATATATAGTAATATTGAATAACAGAAATGAATCTTGATTAAAGGAGTTGCATTGAATGAGTGCTAGCTAGTTTGGGAGCTTCCAAAGAAAATCTCATGATTTCTAGCCTTGAATAAAAATATATGACTATATATTTATTGACTAATAATAATAGAACTTGGCATTTTGTGAGCATCTTCTATGTTTCAGCCTTGAAGTTTATCCTCTCACTAATAATTACAACAACCCAGATTTTATTTTATTTTCAATTTTAAATATGTGGGGTACGATTCAGGGTAGGTGCACAAATGTTCATTATGCAAGTACCCTAGTTGATGAAGTGTGTTCCCCTCCCTTGGCAGTTTCCCACTACTTTCAATCCTGCCCCCGCCATCCCCTGGCAGTTTCCAACTACTGCCAATCCCTTTCTTATAGTATTATGATAGTTGTTCAAGGTCCACTTATGAGTGAGAACATGTGATACTCAGTTCTTTGTTTCTGTGGTGGATCACTCAGTATTATAGCCTCTAAGTTCCTCCAAGTTGCTGCAAAGTTCATAATTTTGTCCCTATTTATAGCTGCATAATATTCTATCATGTATATGTACCACATTTTTTTATCCAGTCCTCTTTCGATGGGCAGCAGAGTTGGTTCTATGCTCTTGCTGTTGTAAACAATGCTGCAATAAACATATGTGTGCAGGTACCTTTTTCATGGAGTGATTTGAGTTCCTCTGGGTATATTCCCAGTAAGGAGATTGTAGGGTCATATGGGAGGTCGATTTTTAGATGTTTTAAGAATTGCCACACTGTTTTCCACAGAGGCTGTAGTAGTTTACACTTCCACCAACAGTGTAGAAGTGTTCCATTTTTGCTGCATCCTCTCCAGCATCTGTTGCCTTTGAGTTATGTTTTTATTTTTATAATTTTTTATTTTAAATATGTGGGGTACAATCCAGGGTTGCGTATACAAATGTTTATTATGCAGATACCCTTGTTGACGAGGTGTGCCCCCCACCCCAGGCAGTTTCCCACTACTGCCACTCCCACCTCCGCCCTCTCCTGGCAGTTTCCCACTACTGCCAATCCCTTTCTTATACTATTACGATAGTTGTTCAAGGTCTGCTTATGAGTGAGAACCTGTGATACTCGGTTCTTTGTTTCTGTGATAGATTACTCAGTATTATAGACTCTAAGTCCATCCTAGTTGCTGCAAAGTTCATAATTTTGTTCTTTGTGGCTGTGTAATATTCCATTGTATATATGTACCACATTTTTTTTTATCCAATCCTCTTTCAATGGGCAGTATGGTTGGTTCCATGTTTTTGCTAGTGTGAATAATGCTGCAATAAACATGTGTGGCAGGTATATTTTTCAGAGAGTGATTTTAATTCTCTGGGTTTTCCCAGTAGGGGGATTGTGGGGTCATATGGGAGGTCGATTTTTAGATCTTTTAGGAATCACCACACTGTTCCACAGAGGTTGTTATACTCCCACCAAAAGTGTAGAAGTATTCCCTTTTCACTGCATCCTCTCCAGCATCTGTTGTTTTTTGAGTTATTGATGATGGCCATCCTGACTGGAGTTAGGTGGTATCTCAGTGTAGTTTTAATTTGCATTTCTTTGATGATTAGAGAGGTTGAGCATTTTTTCATGTATCTGTTGGCTGCTGGTATGTCTTCTTTTGAGA